>KV425622.1:0-50440 GCA_001632425.1 Neolentinus lepideus HHB14362 ss-1
TTGATCGAACATCGCGACGCACCAAACCTGCTTGAAACTCGCAACGATCTTATTATCCTTGTGAAACTGCCTCTTCTTAGTTGAAACATCAACCCTGACAACATTTCACTACACGATTCACCCAGCACTGATGTTCACCATCCACATCAGCTTCCGGCCCCTGCACGAAAATGTTCATTTACATCAAGCAGGCCTTGTGTTTTACTTTAACCATGTTGTACAGAGTAGAAGAGAGTGCACCAGCGGAATCCATGGCAGAGAGATGCTCAGGTATGTATCTCAGTGCTTCTCCATCTGCCTGCTGCTGATGTCGGGGCGCATGTGTCCTTGAATTCTTGTTCTCTTGCTCGCCTCATCCTCTCGCTGCCTCACCGTTCGCCTCGCCCTCCACTCCGCCCATCTCGTCGGCCTCCTCGCTCATCATGTTCGCTCGTTTTGTATGCCTTGCTTGTCTCCTCACCCATCTCGCCCATCTCATCCTCTTGCTGTTCCTCTTACTAGTTCTCCTGCTCATTTCGTCGACTCTACGTTATTTCGTCTGCCCTGTCTGCCCCATCGACCATCTCTCTCGTCGCCCATCTCGCCCATCTGTCCCATTGCCCGTCTCGTCGTGGATCTCATCGTCCATCTTGTCCTTCCTCTCACTCATCTCATCGCTCATCTAGTCGTTTCCTCGTTTCCTCATCCCCCCACTCGTCTCCTTGCGGTCATGATGGCAGCAATGGAGAGTTGCCACACCATTAGCTACATTCTTGTTGAGTTGGGGGTACAGCCAATTATATACATTGTAGAGCATAACAAACATAAGTCAACTTTGAAATACAAAAAATGCTTATTGTTGGGAGGGGTAATACCTCTTTTGTGGGATAAGTATTGCAGTATCTACACATTCAAAGCTTTGACATCCCCATCCTCATCAGTGAGGTCAATAAGGCAGACGTGGCCCCCACCAATCTCCACATCCTCATTAACCCTTTCCACAAGCCAGTCTCGGTGAACAATGCGCTGACATACCTCACAGACGCTGAAGCTGTTCCAGAACACCTTTTTTGTTAGGCCGTGCTTGGAGATGATGTCGGACATAGTGCTGGCAGTGGGATATGAGGGCCAGCTTGAAGGGGCAGATGTGGTGGGTGGTGGCATCCAGTGATCAAAGGCTCGAGAGTGAGAGAGGGGAGAATCAGGAAAGGGGAGAACATAGCCAGACTCTGAGTAGTCTGAATGAGACTTGCCATTAGAGCATGAGGCTACTGGCAAAGAGGGACTTATGAGCACCAAATATGGGCCCAATACCTCCTGAGGACGCAGTAGAGGTGGACTTGGCTACAATGATGGACATTCAGTCAGCCCCAGACAAAATCAGATAAAATAGCCCCTCGACAAACTCACCAGGGGAGGAAGGCATAGTCAGATGAGTCCATGGTGAGAGATTAAGTTTTGGAGGACCTTCGTTGAGTCTCGGTGCATTGTTGTTGAAGAAAGACTCTAGTTCTACAGCTGTGTCAAAGCCAGGTCTACAGAGAGAGGTGGTGGGGACTTACCATCCATCCATTGGCCTGAAGCAACAGGCCCAGGGGACATGGCCCTAGTGTGAGAAACTAGTTGGGTGATTTAAGTTAGCAGAAGCGTTCCTATGAGGCATTGCTCCGCACCTTGGCCACCTTGGCTGCTGACAGGAGACGACTGAGGAGTGGTGGGAACAGAGAGCGAATTGAGGCTGACTTCTATTGAATAGCTCAGTATGAAAAGTGATTTTCGAGGAGGGCGCTCACCTCTATGACTTGCAGTAAACAGCAATCCTCCATGGTGCTGGAGAACATCTTCCACAAACTCTACTACGTAGTTAGAATTGGAATAAGGGCAAACTTAAGGCTGTATACTTACGCCACCAAAGGCAGCGGTACCCATGGGCACATGCAAAGGCATGCTTACCGCGATTAGCCTTAGCTCGGCATACCACCATCCGGCACTTGTCCCCACACATACAATGGGGAAAGGGCAAGTCGCGGTGGGTGAGGTAGTCAGCAAGGTGCGTCGGGGGAATGGGATCACCACTTTCGTCGAGGGGGCTGGCAAGGATGAGCTAAGAAAGTGAGCCAGGGGGGGAGAGAAACGTACTAAAAGATCGATGACAGGGTGGGTGGGTCCGTCTCGAAGTTGCAGGTGGATATGTTGGTGGCCAAGCGCAGCATGACCTTCATCTTGACCTGCCATTGTGGTGCATCGGGACGGCGGTGAGGGGACTCAAGAGGATATGAAGTCGGGCGGCGTGGAGTGAGTGCTCCAGAGGATAGAGTGCGACGATTCAGGGCCATAGTAGGCCTAGAGCAGCTGAGCGTTGTGGGATGTGTTGAAGGCCTGCCATCCATTAGCTCCTCTTATACCAAGCGCAAAAAGAGAAGCTGAGGCACATCCACAAGCACAAGTTTGAATAAGGCGATTACACGTCTTGTTGTCGAGACTGATCTTCACTGGCGCAGATCAACAGTGGACAGCGCTGGTCAAGAAGACAAGATGGAGGCATGAGGAGGGGTACGTTGCGAGGCAGAAGAGACCCAGCAGAGAGCGACCTCTGATTGCCAAATATGCACTTAGAATGCCGGAGGGGACTTCGGGCCCAGAAAGGAGTGGGATTGGCAGAAGATTCCAAAACAGGGAGGAAGATGATGGAGACGCCCGGGACGGCTGGCAGGAAGTGCTTACTAACATGTGTGAACTTTGTGCGGTCTTGCTAGCCCTTGGGATACCAGGAAGAGAATGACATCGACAGCATGAAAGTTCCGCAAGATTTTACACACTGTTTACGTCATTGGTCACCAATAGCTGGTATTTCCACTGAGAAAAATCGGAAAATTTGCTAAAAATGTCAGAAAAATTTATACAATCTAAGGTGGCTGGCACCCACCCATTTGATTGTTTACTTGTTTGCGCACACCTTCCAAATATGGTAATTATTGATGTTGTATGTATCTTTCTTACCTTATACCAGTCTACTGGCATTATTAGTCTGTTCATTGAGTGTGTAGAGAATGATGTAGATAGCATGAAAATCTTGTGAGATTTTACACACTGTTTACATCATTGGTCACCAATAGCTGGTATTTCTGCTCAGAAAAATTGGAAAATATGCTAAAAATATCAGAAAATTTTGTACAATCCACTGGTTCGTACACATTTTGTTTATTTGTTTGGTTATACCTTCCAAATATGGTAAATATTGATGTTGTATATCTCTCTCTTACCTTATACTGGTCTACTGACTTTATTAGTGGGCTCGTTGAGTGAACATGGAATACCAGCAAGAGCATGACATAGATGGCATGAAAGTCCTGTGAGATTTTACATGCAGTTTACATCATTGGTCATCAATAACTCATATTTCTGCTCAGAAAACCGAAAAATTTGCTAAAAATATCAGAAACATTTGTACAGCCCAGGGTGGCTGGCACATTTATTTGGGTGATTGTTTGTACCTTCTAAATATGGTAAATTTTATGAGTCCTGAAGTTGTCAAAAATTTCTATACCCCATTATAATTAAAAAATCGTCAAAAATAGATTGAGATAAGATTAAAATAGACTTTTAATCCCATTTAAATCCATTTAAAACCTTCTTCCCCCTGGTAAACCATTATAATGGGGCACAGAAGTTTCTAACATGTGTGAAGGCATGTTTATATACACTCAAAATGAGCAATCAGTGGAATGTTCTGTGGAGTAAATTATTAGTCTGCTTGTAGTGATCACTACAAACTCATTACAAACTCATTTTTTAGTGTCTGTCCTCGATATTTACTGCATAACTTTCTTGGACTTGTTCAATTTTCTTCCTGCTTCTCAATATCAGTTTATGCTATGCATGTGCATTATTTGGAATATTTTTGTATTTTTATTGTTCTCTTTACTTTCAAGATACCCGGTGCACACTCAGCAGAGCTTCTTACTGAGGGAACCCTACTACAACAACAGTTTGTAGTGGGTGGCACAGTAGAGGGGAATCAATAGCTATAGTGGTATTGTTGGGACTTTCCATGCTGCATTATAATTGATTACCAGCAGAAAGATGGATTAAAATGGGATTAACAATACATTTTAGACCATCTTTCAATTATAATGAAGTACAAAAATTTCTGACAATTATTATAATATGCTCAGAAAATGTAACAAGTGACCTCAGGACTCATACCCATGCCATGCAGAGCAGTGGCCCTCTACCACAAGTACACAAGGTATGAGTGCTGTGAAGCCTGAGAGGAGATGCTGTACTCGAGGAGGTACAAATTGAGGCATACTCTTCTTACATGGCTCTCGTAGGTCCGCTGATAGTCTGGTACAGCCTGTCGTGCTCTCCACCTGAGTCTTAGTTCAAAGTCTTAGAGAGCAGGATGGAGTCTGGAAGTTCTGTGATTGATGTTGATTCTTCGAGACCTGCAACTTCGGCAACGCCAAGGAGTCCATGCCGCCTCTACGCACGAGGAAGCTGCAAGTACAGTGATAAATCTCGCTACTCGTATGAAATGCGGGAGAAGGTGGCCAGGTCGAGAGACGTAAACAACATCCTATCGTGTCTCCTCACCTTAGTTAAACTTCTATGACTAGAACACCTCACAATATCCAACGGGGCTTACCAATAACAAAGACATGTCAGCTCCGAAAGGAGGAGCTGACGACACATTAGTTAGCCCCTGTTACTTCTTTAACGAGGGAAAGTGTCGTCAAGGAGATAAATGTCCCTATGTTCATGACAAGGCGGTGAGACTTACTCAATATCTCTCGGAATAACTTTCACTTACCCCAGAGTAGACGCAGGAGGGTGGTAGAATCCGCATGGAACAAATGAAAGCAAATGACCAAGAGAAGACGCTGACGAAGACAATTTGTTCGTCTACGTATGTGACATTTGGAGCGGGATTATGCATTGCGAAAGTTGTGACAGGTTTCGAGGCCTGTGGTGTCGGGGTACACGATCTACCTCAGAACACCACGAGAAAAGATTTGGAGACCCAATTGACAGTAGCAGGTGTCAACGCGGACGACTACCAAGTGCTTTTCCTCCGCGACAGCCATATCGCTCAATTAGTCTTCAAGGACAAGGTAACTGGGCTGAAGGCCATTGAAGATATGAACAACTCCGGTTTGAAGGCGGAGTTCAATACTGTCAAGACCTTGCGTCCAGAAATGAACTCTAGATCGCGGGACTGCGAGGTCCTGACAGCATCTTGGCGAGAACCGTGCGTCAGTGCTTTGGTGAATTATGGCTCCGAAGCTAAGGCTCGCCTGAAGGTCAGAGAACTGAACGGCAGACTGTGTAACGGAAGAAGGGTCCAGGTGGCAAGCGCCATGGAGCAACAGCAGGCTGGGAAAGTACCGAAGAATTGTGTTGCCTCGGCCGTCACAATTAACGAACTGCCTGTGGATATCACGCCCGACGTTGTTCATGCATTCTCCGGAGGAACGAGCGTTATGATGTTGAAGGGAAGAAAGTATGATATGACTGAGGCTCACCGAGTCTTGCGAGGCACGTTGGAAGGCTTAGGAGGTCTCAAAGAGTACAGCATCTTCCGAGCCGGACAACCGAGCGGGATTGTTGTGGTCAAAGCGCGCTTCGAATCCTGCTCTCAGGCCAAGGTGGCATATGACCATTTCGAGACAAACCCCAAGCCGTCGTGCATTGACGGTGCCACGCTGTGCGTCTCGCTGCCTAAGCGACATTGGTACTCGCTCTGCATACCACGTCAGCAGTACACGGCTCAGCGTAGCGTGTTCGACGAGCTCGTCAATAAACATGGGGGTACCCCCGATGCCAAGATCTCCGTTCAAGAGGACATGAATTATAGGCCACATAGACCTATCTGGCTGACACTCTGGGGTAATGATACGAAGGCTGTTGGTGCTTTAAAGATTCAGCTGGAACGTGTAATTGAAGGAGAGCGGTTGGACTGGTGGGATACCAGTTTTGCATTTGAAGAAGGCGCAGCGGCGCTTTTGGAGTTAGCGAAAGCCGCAGGCGTTCACATTTACCCCGACAAGCGCCTATGCATCTTGAGGATATTCGGTCGTCCTGATGCAATCCAAGTCTCCCAGACTAAGATCCACGAGCAGATCCAGCATCTGTCTTCACTGGATTATGTTGTTATCTAAAGAAATATTCCGTAGGCTTCTTCATCCGTGAAGGTGTCTCATGTCTGAAGGACTCAAAGTTAGTCGACGAGAACAGCGTCACGTTGGATGTCACATCTTCTTCAAAAATCACGATTCGCGGAGGTGACGATGTACGACACCTTCTACACAGGCTGGTGATGCAGTCGCTTGGCAGCGGGCGCCCCGAGGAAAGCGAGTCAGACCAGCGAATATGTCCTGTCTGCTGCGACACAGTCTCCAAACCGTTTTCCTTGTCATGCGGCCACATCTACTGCTCATGCACTTCTGTTGCAGTGTCTCCAATGTCAAGCAGTTCCCTGTCAAGTGCCTCGGAGATGCAGGATGCTGTGGACGTGAGATATCGATACCAACCTTGTCCCTATTCTTGCACCCTACCGAGCTTAATCATCTTCTTGAGGTCAGTTTCCAGACATATCTGGAGCATCACCCGAACGAATACAAGTACTGCAACACGCCTGATTGCTCGCAGATCTATCGTCTTGCAGCATCAGGTTCACAGCCCGTTCCGCTTCAGTGCCCCTCCTGCTTGACCTGGATATGTACCGCCGGTCACGAAGGTCATCCAGGCCAAACTTGCGCCGAATAGAGAAAATTCACAACGACCCAGAAGAGCGAGAGAGACAGCTGAGTGTATGGATCAAAGAACAGGGTGCCAAAAAGTGCCCTTCCTGCAATGCTATCATCGAGAAGAACGGCGGGTGTAATCATATCCCCTGCCGATGCGGGGCTCATATCTGTCGGAAGTGTATGGGTTTGTTTCCAGGTGGGGAGATCTACACACACTTGAATAATGCTCATGCCGGCTACACTGATTTCGACGAAGCTTGATGAACGAGGTTCAATGTTCGGTTACTATTAGTATGAAAACTTCACATTGATCTTGACCTGCCTGAATGCTGATTCGTCGCTGGATTAATGAAGTTCGGTCCATGGTCGACTTGTTCCGGACCAGGACCGGACCGCGGACCATTTGACCGCTGGGTAGGAATTTTCCATCCCGCGCGACTAATCACTCTGCCATTGGTCCGCGGAGTCGCCTCTATGCCCAGTAACTACATATTACTTTTGCGTTCCTACCGACAGATGCGCGGATGGTACAGTACCTGTTTGCATTGGGACATTTGTCCGTAGCTTATATATTGCACTCCAAACCTCCCGCATATTTATCCTTCATCTACGTCTAAATGTCGCCGACTTTTTGGCCTTCGGACGGCGGTAAGTCTTGTGGTGAGCTGATCGCAAAGGTAGGAGAGCGAAAAAGTTGCAAGCTGTGTGCCTCACTTCACAATACAAGCTCTTCATAAAAGCAGATCCCAAATCATCGAGACATTAGGGTGCGCTGTAGAACTGAACGGGCCATCTCGAAACAGTTTCGATTCGTTCGGTTCAAGGTTCTCATTAATGCTAGGTTCGAAACTTTTCTGTAATAATCGTGCGCCAGATCTAGACCGCGGCAACGCTATCAATGAGTTGTATGATGTCTACTCTATGCGCTCGAAACCCAATGGGAGTGCGGAAACGGGCTTTGCTGGACTGACTTGGACCCTTCGCACCCCTCTCATTAGGGTAGTTCGTCCTTACGCTCTCGACCACTAGGCATTCAAGGATTCTAAGGCATTGGTCATCAATGTGAATTACAACTCACACGATATCCTAATAAGATGGAAGAGGAAGAGCAAGGCCCTATGAAATGCCGTTGCCTATATTACAGTATGGGTTCGGCACAGACTGTAAACAGCTGTCTAACAGGGAGGACACCGGGAGGGTGAGAGCCAGTCACAACAGCCATCTAGGCCTTCACCCGCTTGGTCAACTTCAGTGGGGCATCCCCCACTCCGAACGCTAATCCCCGCATCCCCATCTGCAATACTCGCTCACGCCACAGCGCGAGGGACTCGCCATTTTGCAGTATGGGCTCAATTTTCCAATCCCGGAGAAGGAGAGACAAGAAGCACGTCGCCTCCGTCATGGAGAATTTCCGTCCCAGGCAAACGCGGTGTCCCCAACCGAAGAAGGTGAGGTCCGAGTCCCGCGCACCGTACCATCGTGTGGGATCGAAACGCTCTGGATCCGGGAAAAGGCGAGGGTTGTAGTCTGCCAGCTCACTAGTGAGACGAGTTTCAGTGCGTACAGGACTTGTACTTACGGATACCGATCATGTCGATGACAAGTCTGACACCGGCTTCAACAACAATTGGCTTAGCGCCCTCATCGTTCGGTACGTTGAGTGTGATTGTATCCGTTGTGTCTCTCGTGAGTAATGCAGCACCAGCTGTGGGCGGACTGGTCAGTTCGCACAGCGCATGTGTGATGCAATGCACCCACGGAACATGCGAACAGCCTCTTGGAAGCACGCCAGTACTTTGTACAGCGCTTCTATCTTCGTCAGATTCTGAGAAGAAAGCATCAATATGTGCGCGTGCCTGAAAGACTCAAAAATTACAGGCATCCGGTCCTCTCCAATAACTTCCTGGATATGAGAGACTAACCCGTCCTGCTCTTCTGGGTGGAGAGCCAGCAAAGCCATTGATGCCGTGAGTGCGACACTAGTTGTCTCTGCAGTGGAATGAGAAACTCGAAACAAGAGCATGAGCATCGTTTAACGAACCGTGCCCAGCAAACATGAACGTAAAGACGTTGCCAACCTGGAAGATAGTGAGCAAGTACAAGTGGAGCATGTTATCATGACCTACAAGCTCTTCGTCGCTCAGCTTAGTCTTTTCACTCTCGCTAGCATTGGCCCCTACAAGCTTAGTGAGAAGATCTGGCCTGCTCCTGGTCGTATCATCACCGTGTGCTTCAAACTCCTCTTTCTTGGCACTGATTAGTCGTTTCATGAACTCTGCCAAGGTGATGTAGGCTTTATCGATCTTCTTCAAACTGCGCAAATCATCAGATACCATGATTTTTTCTGGGACGCAGCAACCTCACTCACTTCTCTATCGGCAGCTTATATGCCCATCGTGGTGTGGACACACGAATGATTGATGCTTTTGCTACGACCAGCAGAGCCTCATCAAACGTCATGCCGTCAAGTGTGGTGTTGCTGACCCAAGGGAAAGGAAGACCAAAGCCACATCGCGATATGATACCCAAAGCAAACTGTGTACATCATTAGAAGTGTAATGACAGCATAGGTAAGAAACATACCTTCGACATATACCGGTTGATCCCCGTAACGCTCACCGTGGATTGTGTGGTCCAGTCCTCGCTATCCATCATCTCATAGTACAGTGCTGCTGTCTCTTGAGCGACGAGAGTATAGCTGATGAATCGTCATTGGACAGAGACTCGAATACAGCACTGTAGGACTCACATAGAACCATTGAAAGCCGAGCCTGCCACTCTGCGGTGGCGCTTGTGCATATCGTGGTTCGTTGAGAGAACGTTCTCTCCCCACAGCCTGCGAATCCAATTCAATACTAAGTCAGACACTATTCAATTGAACACACCTCAATATCTCATTGGCGTGGGGATCCTTCCGAATTTCCGGCCTCGGACTGAACATCTGTGTCGCAACCTCGACTGAGGAGGTATATATGGCAGGTGCTCCCGATAGGAAGGGCACGCATGAGATAGTTTGAGATTGGAACCGTTGGTATGCTGCACATGGCCCTTGAGCACGTAATGCAAGCCGGGGTATATTCCGTATACGCACCTGCCTTCCTCCACTGCCAAGGCCAGGTAAGGCCAGGATTCCAGGACGAGGTAGGGAGGATAGCACCGGGAAACGCCATGGGGGCCAGAGCGCATCTTAACCCAGGCATATAGCTCACCCTCTGCACGAATGAATCAGCATAATATTCGCATAATAAGAATCATAGAATACTCGCTTTCAGAGCAGAGAGATAACCCAGCACCCTGGAGGTGACGAAGAGGATAGAGAAAACAACAAGTGCGAAGCCAAACATGGTCGCAGTTAGGCTCGGGATGTTGAGCACTAAGGCGTAAACCTAAGGACTTGGGGCTTGGGAACATTCACGTGTTGCCCTTATAACGTCTGGGGAACCTCAGATCGCCCTGAAAAGAGTAGAAAACGATGTGAATCGTCACATTCTGCTGCTGCTTTCACCCGTCCAACATTCTTTTCTGGAAGGAAACGACATGCGCCATATGCATGGTCCTAGCGGCATCAGACAAAGGAGATTGAGGGGGCCGATTAGCACTGCGAAATCCAGCCACTACCTCTACGGATAGCATGGATAGCTATACCAGACGAGATGTCAGAGCAGGCTCGATCACTCTCCGGGGTCGCGGGCTGTGTGCCGATGTCGCCGGATATCGTCTTAGTGATAACGTGGCGTTGAAGCTATGGTTCAATATGAACATTGAATGTTCTGAATCAAGACTGCTATCAGATATTAAAAGCTCGCAAAGGCCGTGACTCAATGGGAGTACACTCAACGCTCAGATTTTGCAAGGGTCAATGCCTCTCGGTCAGTACGGATCTGCCATTATATTGGCAGTGTGCGAACATAACATCGAACAAGGAGTAATTGGCCATATATCCTGGTGGACAAAACTTGTAACGTGGGCAAAATGTGTCTTATAGTTAGCAGTGACTCACCCGGACCTGCTGATTGCAGGCACGTTAGGTGGAACGTGGACAGCGAGGAAGGACCGACGAGCGCCAGCAGTCGGAGACGTGCAAACTTTGGAAGAGCAATATCCACTCCAAGGCGAATGAATGTACCACAGCCAATGAACTGGAAACTCAGACCAGGTCCCATCAAAGAACTGTGTCCAAATAAAGGCTTGCTTGAAAACCTGCGAAAGACTGCGAGAAACGTACATTGGACGGATAGATAGCAGAGTGGGTGGAAATCAGGGTCTCTAGGTCCATGACTGCTACGTCTGTTGGGTCGAAATATTACGAGATAGGATACGTAAGGAGGACGCTCATGCTTTCCCCCTCCGGGTTATCTTCAGTGGTACATCCCGCACACCGAAGGTTAAGCCAACAAAACCGGCTTGAAGGCAGCGGTCCTTCCACTGGTCCACTGTCTCACCTTCATTGAGAAGGGGATCTACCTTCCAATCCCGAAGAAACAGGGACAAGAAGCAGAGAGCCTCGACGATGGCGAATTTTCTTCCAATGCAAGCACGCGGGCCGATACTGAAGAACGTCATATCAGACTCGCGGACCCCATACCAGCGAGAAGGATCATAGCGCCCTGGATCGTAGAAGATGCGGTGATTGTAATCTGAATGCGTGCGATTGATTAAGCAATTCCGGGTTCAGATTGGAAAACGCTCACGCAAGCCAATGAAATCGACCACGAGCCGGACACCGGGTTGGACGACCAGATAGCCGCCACCGTCCTCTACCGGCACAGCAAGGGTCGTCGTCTCTGTGGTATCTCTTGTAGCAATCGATCCAGGGGCTAAGATGAATTATCAGCGCCATAATGAATACAAGACATGAGTGACGCACGGAACATCCGGGCCGCTTCTGCAAAACAGGCCAGGACCTTGTCTAAAGCGCCTGATTCCACGTCTTCAAGTGTCTGTCGAGTCGATTAAACGACAGCGCGCAGATCCACAGCTATGACAGGGCTCTTACAGGCTGTTGCACTTGGCCAAGCACTTTACGTATGTTTTCCACAGCTCTATCTTGCTCTTCTTGGTGAATAGACAAAAGGGCTAGAGTCGCCACCAGTGTATGTGCCGTTGTCTCTAATCATCGGCATTTACGGCATTTAACAGTCTTTCGCCAGATTGAAAAGCGTAATCACCGTGACCAGCAAACATGAATGTGAAGACATTGCCAAACTTTCAAAGGATGGGTCGAGTCCGAATTCCATATGAATGGTGAAACACTTACAAGCTCTTGATTGGTCAGCCCATTCTTTCCTTCGGCTTCATTGGCCGCAATCAGTCTAGTCAGCAGGTCTTGACCAGACCTCCTTAGATCCTCGGTCTGCGAACTGAGTTCAGCTTTCTTTGCGGTGATAAATGATCGCATGAAGGATGAGACTCTGTGGAACGCCTTCTCAACTTCATGAAGCCTGCCGATCATCAGTGAATGGAAATGGCCGCTACAAATATTGGTTTATGAACTTACTGTGGAATCGGCAATCTGTACATCCATTCAGGGGTGGCAAGGCGGATGGTGGACGTCTCCGATACTATATTCAGCGCTTCTTCGAAGGACAATTCATTGTTATCCAATTCATTAGCAGCGCCTGCCCAGGGAAATGACAGTCCAAAGCCACAGCGTGATATGATACCCAAAGCAAACTGGCTGGCGGTTAAGATTAGTCTTTAAGCCTGAGAATCTGCGAAACGCACCTTCGACAGATAATGATTTGCGGACTGGATTTGTATTTCGGACATCTTGAGCCAACCCTCGCTATCAACCATTTCCCGGTATAATTTGCCCGCCTCTTCGGCGACTAATATATACCTGTGGGCGGCGGTGATTAATGAACGCATCAATACCATCCTTCGACGCCCACTTTGATGCTCACCCGGCTCTGCTGAACGCAGGTCCTACAACCCTACGGTGGCGTTTGTACATATCATAATCTGACGAAACGATATTATCCCCCCACAAAAAGCTCCTTGACTTAGTTCTCTGGAATTTGTGAATTATCATTCTGACAAACCTGAGAGCGCCATTCGAATCTGGGGCTTTGAACACTTCTGGGCGCCCATTCAAGATCTGTTTTGCCATGTCCAGGGAGCTCGTGTAAATATAGGGTTGTCCCCGGATGAGAGGGATACAAGAGATAGTTTGCGATCGGTAACGCTTATAGACTGTGCAGAAGGGCCTGTCGCACTTTCAGCTCTCCATAGCATCGGATACGCACTCACCATGCCATTTCCACTCCCAAGGCCAATCAAGTCCAGCATTCCAGGAGCTCGTGGGGAGCGCCGCACCCACCAGAGACAGCGGAGCAAAGGCACATCGCAGACCCGGGAGATATGATACTCTCTGCGGTAAAGAATAAGTGTCCTGTCGTCTGTTACTTGACGAAGTCTTACCTTTAACAGTGAATAGTACCTCAGAATTCCGGCAGTGACCAGCACTACAACACCAGTCGTTACTATTGGTAAGAACATGTTTGTGCACAAGAACGTGTCGTATCCAGGCCATCGTGAACAGTTGTGCAGGCCTAATAATATGTCCTGGGAATGTTCCGTTCTAATCCCAGGTATACTGCGGTGTAACGGCACAGAACGCACCTCTCCAATAGATACGAGAACAAAGTACTGTAGAACTTGGTTATAGGGGAGATGCAAGACGCCATCCAGTTGCTTGTCGACGTTGCTGTAGCATTTTTTGCGCGAGTTTCAACTTGAGAAGCTGTTCAAATTAGAAACAACGCCGATTGCAGTCGGCAACAATAAAATCACAAACTGGAACGTTATATTCTTGGAATATCAGATGTAGAAACGGAAGTATAAGTAGCACAAGCAATTCGAGGCGCGATGTATCAGCTCGAGGTGGCTGGGCTATTAATATCCACCTAGCAGTTATGTACCTGACCTCGCGTGGCTGTGGCGCATCTGCTCCCACGTCAAGTCCCAAGTACTGCGATGGCGCTCATTGCTTATAGGCCCGCTGGACACACCCCGAGTCTATATATCAGATTCAGAGAGAATTATTTATACTATTCAGTTACTATGGGAGATGAGCAAGATCTACCTGTGCTTTCATCGGCATGAATCGACTCAATATTTGCGTCAAGTATGTACTCAGTCAGTGCCTGACTTGGACTCAAACCTACTCTGAAGGACTGCCTACCAAATATACAAATCCCCGCTATAGTTCCGGGTCAAGTCAGTGACCAACTTCATATACAGATAAGAATATTTTCATTGCTCGATTGTCTGTTTGGTCTTGACAGCTAGTTGGCAGATGATAGAGCCATCTCGGGGCTTTGCTGCTGGAGCCAGTTCCCAAGCCAAACCTAACTTACAAAGGCTCAGAAGGCAGGCTGAGAGTAGACTCCGTGTCATTAATCTCTACAGCTAGCAAGCGTCTACGAGGAGATTGCCCAATGCTATGTACGAGTGTGAATATTTCTGGTAGGTGGAGATTAATCGGCGGAGGAACGAGGGCGGGATGGCTTAGGCTCAACTGAACGTTCGAATGCACGGCCGCGTCTTGGCTGGGGAGCTGTTGCGTAAGTTCTGGAATGTGGTCTATGGCTGCTGCGCCGACACAAGGCCATACCATATATTCATCAATTGATTCACCCCTCATACTATCCTGTCGCTCTATCTATATCATAGTGTATCTACTCTATATCTACAGAAGCTACATATTTCTGCAGTACAGATACCTGACATGTGACAGAGCTCGAGGAGAGAACCTGAATACGCCATCCACACTCAGGCTGAACAAAACAATTTGGAACCACCACAGACACATAGATATGCACTAGGATATACTGTTTATGGAGTAGAATTAATGCAAAAATTATCTGGGAAGGACTGTTAGTTGAGATACCTATGACTTAACAATTATCGGAGCATGCAAACAAGAGATCCCTCCGGTATGAGGAGTATGGACCTTAAATTAATGGAGTCTGAGGTAGATGTATCTACTATTCTTCTGTCTAAATAGCCTATCCAGTATGCATAAAAGTACCTGAGGACCTTTAATGATGTCAAGTTGTAGCTCCAGGAGCACAGGCCTTGACGCGAGCTTCACACTTGGCCTATTGATGCATCTCGACAGGCGAGCGGAGTACGTCGGGCCTTCCCACTTTGTCGCGTCGGAGTTTGGACGTGCTGTGTGCGCGACAAGCAACTCCCGCCCATAACCCGGCATCTCTCCTGCACCCATACTATTAGGGATTAAGTTTTGAAAAATTAAATTTATGTTTGAAGGATGACAGTGCATGATGCCTTAGAATGTTATGAAAATGTTGCGCACAACACGGCGGGCAAGCGAGGTGTCCTTTTTCGCGGCGGCTGAGAAAAAGGACACTATGTCCTGTTACAGCGACCATTAAGGGATTTCCGATGTTGCGTCATGATGGCGTCATTGGTGTGATCATGTGGTGGCCACGTCACGGAATATCGAGTTTCCCGCTGACTTATTAAAGTGACTTAAGCGGTTAGACTTCCAGTCGTTTTGTAGTCGATTAAAAAACCTTTGTAGTCCATTAGAAACCTTTGTAGTCTCATTAGAAAGCGCCTAGACAAGCCATCGTGCCCGAACAAGGCGGACCTACGGCAACACATGGAAGAGTTCGTCAAACTAGACAAAACACTTTGTGATCTTGCTGCTCAGACCAGAACAAGAAGGCACTTCACAAGGTCAAGAAGACTATGTACAAAGGGTAAGGAGAACGCGCTGAGGGCCCACGAGCGAGTTAAATTCAATATGTTCGTAACCCAGAAAACTAGTTAATAAACAATGCCTTGGCGATCTCGCAACAGTCGACGTTGTCCGTGCCCAGCCTCGCGTGCGCGACGTGCTTCGGGATAGCGAACGCGGCCCGACGCCCATCATCCGCGAGGGCACGCCGACGACCGTGACCTACTTACTGCGGATGGGCAGCCCGAGTCGCTGTGTTGTCGAACGCCGCAGGAGGAGGACTGCAGTGGCGCCGTCGGAGACTTGGGACGACAACAGCTTGTTACATTTACAATTACTTATGTCTGAGTACATATTGCAGTGAACTCATAATGATGGACGTACTAGCTGGTCTCGCTATCCTCTACAAGCTTCTCGGACCTGGGTACCTTCATTATTCTGCAAGGTGCGTCAAGGTAGTGCCTACTTGAAGCACTCTTGTCTACAGACACCCTAGTTCGGCCTAGTATATCGAATTGCAGCCACTCATAGTTGACGAACTGGAGGAGGAGTCATCAAGATCCAAATCCTGCATCGTAGAATTGGTTGAAGTTTGATGGCGCTGTGGTGGAAGAAGCCAGGTGAGGCAGTCACGGCCAATGCGAGTACGGTTACGAGTGCGGCGGTAGCGGCGAGTATGAGTGTAGTGGTCGTGGCGAAGGCAAATGCAAGAGAGCTAGAACACGCATCCCGATTTCACCACGCATAAGGCCGCGTTTGTAGTCGACTACACTGAAAGACTACAGATTGTTTCTTACTCGATCTCGAACTGGATCTTAAATCTCCGCTGAACTCAGATGTACTCAGAGCAACTCAGCTGTCAAAATGTAAGCACTTCGAGGTCTGAACTGAGGTCTGGATTGGGTGGACCCGATTCCCATGCCTAATCAATCAGCCTCTCTAGTACTCTAGTGTGATTCTGCCCCAATCATGCTACGAGAAAGGTGGTTGGTCACGAGCCTACGAAAAACTGTTTTCCGATACACATTTACGGGTCGTATGCTCCGTGATGTGACCACCACATGATCATAGCAATGACGCCATCATGACGCAACATCGGAAATCCCTTAATGGTCGCTGTAACAGGACATAGTGTCCTTTTTCTCAGCCGCCGCGAAAAAGGACACCTCGCTTGCCCGCCGTGCAACTAACGCTATACGACTATTTATAGGCTTTTTTGCAGCTCCGGTCCAGTAATAGTAAGTGTTTTAAACTCCGGTCATTTCCTTAAACTTGTCCATGTTTGCCTGATCTGTGGCGTGTACAGCGTCGACGCATGCGCATTCTAACTTAAACATTAATTCGTCCATTGCAGACCTGTTTTCTTGCAGTAAAACGCAATTAAATGTTCATTTGCATCTGTCTACAAGTATTTGTTGAGGATACAAGGCAGATCTTTTCGCGACCTTCACTGAGGGCGGTGGCGCGCATTCCTGAAAAGCTTGGAGTACTCACGATAACTTGAAATAGTGGTCCCGACTCTTTATCTGTGCATAGCACAAGTGTTATGAAGAGTCTGTTTACGAGACTAAGCTGAGAGAGGGGGATTACATATCCAAAACCGTTAGCGCCCATTTCAGAGCTCCGGATGGACCTCGAGTGCGGGATGGTAGGTTCTTGACAGTACTTGTTTGCCGATGTGAGTTGCTCAGGGTGCTGGGCGCTTCACAAGTAGAAATCAGAGACGGCTATCATTTGCGAACAGCTGAAAGTGGGTAATTTCCATAGAGCTATCTACCACAACACCTAAACTGTGGCTGACTAGTTCGTGGGATGGTGCTGCTGTCGGAGCGACCGCAGGTGGTGCGGACGTAGTATGTAGTTAGGTAGATTAGCCATTTATGTACCTGTCTAGTGCAGAACAGAAATTTGACAAAATTATGAAATTATGGCTGTAGTCTTCTGCCTCCAGGGAACTTGAACACGGAGAATATATGATAGAGAATCAGAATAACCAATTGCCTATCTCAATCACTGTGCGGGAAAACGGAGCAAGGCATGGCAGTCGGTATGCCGTTTCTTTCTTTGTGCCAATGAATTACTATTGGCTGGCGCCCAAGGTATCACGCTCTCTCCGATCTGACCGCTGGGACAAGAATAGCTGATTCGGAGGTCCATCGCATCAGTCATTAGAAAGGTCCGAACAGCAAACCCTGTCACAGCATTTCGATAACGGTAGAACAGCGTGGACGCCAGAGTCCGCCCGTTCCTCCTCAAGAACAGCACAGGTACGATCACTAACAGCTGTCGAAGACTTACGATCTCTGTCGCCGCTCTATCCTCAATGGGACATTATGCACGCCAAATCCCAGACCAATAAATCCCGCTTCAAGACATCGCGCTCGCCACCCTTCTGGTGTCTCTCCTTCCAGGAGCAGTGGGTCCACTTTCCAATCCCGTAGGAACAGGGACAGGAAGCAGATAGCCTCGACTAAGGCGAACTTACGTCCCAGGCACGCCCGGGGCCCTAATCCGAAGAATGTCAAATCCGACTCACGCACACCATGCCATCGGGACGGATCGTAGTGAGCAGGATTCGGGAACAGTCGAGGATTGTAGTCTGGAATCAACGTCAGATGGCCAACAATTGTAAGATACTGACGTACGACATACGCAGCCCAACAAAGTCGACTGCCAGTCGCACACCGGGTCCGACTATGAGCTGACCTCCGCCATCCTCTTCGGGCACAGAGAGAGATATCGTCTCTGTGGTGTCTCTCATAGCAAGAGGTCCTGGTGCTGGTAGAGCCAGTGTTCAGTCTTGCTCACCGGAGGCCGCAATGTCTTGAAGACTCACTATACATTCGACTTGCTTCCGCGAAGCAAGCTAAAACCTTGTCCAATGCCTCAAAGTCATCAAGTGTCTGCCGGTGAACGTGAGGAACTCGAGAACTCGGGAAATAGGCACGAGACAAACTGGCTGCCTGTCCGGTCCCAATACGTGACGTATATGTTCCACAACCTTGTCCTGTTCTTCCTGATATACAGCAAGAAGTCCTAGGGTTGCAGCGAGAGCATTGGCGGTCGTCTCTGCTTTCCAATTTAACACTTGTATTCGATCTGGCGTGGCAGGATGCACTCACCGTGTCCAGCGAGCAAGAACATAAATACGTTTCCGAACTTCCTTTGCAGTCAGAAAAATGCCAGTGGTTACTATATTAGCGTGCGCCTCACAAGTTCCTGGTCCATTAGACCATTCTTTCCCTCCGCTTCACTTGCAGCCACCAGTCGTGTCAACAGATCCTGGGTCTGGAGCCTGGCACCTTCCACCTGAGAGCCGAGCTCGAACTTCTTGGACGAAATGAAGGACGTCATGAAGGACGAGACACCCTGAAACGCCCTGTCGATGTTTCGAAGCCTGAGATTCGTAGTTAGTACATGGCCTCTCACGTTTTCCACTATGCCGTTTACCTCTTGAATGGCAGATGCCACAGCCAGCCAGGTGCGGCAAGGCGCAGCACTGAAGCTTCGCAGACGGTGGATATTTCATTGTGGAATGACGATTCCCTTGCGTTGGTAAGCGCGTTGAACCATGGAAACGGCAACCCAAATGCGCATCGCGAAATGATGCCGAGAGCAAACTAGTGATAGGAGGTCTGTAAAACAGAGTAAAGGACGAGAACGTCGCCATACGTGCCTTCGAGGTGTGATGGTCGATGGATTGAATGTCACCTCCCCCGGACGACGCCCAAGTTTCAGTTTCAATCATCTCGCGGTATAACTTGCCAGCCTCTTGAGCAACTAATACATACCTGCGAACATCACTCGAGATTCAGGTAATTGTGCGCATTATCGCAGACTTACGCTGATCTTGTGAAGGCGGGACCAACGATGCGACGGTGGCGCTTGTACATATCGTGTTCGGAAGATACGATATTATCGCCCCACAGTGTACTATGATTGACTTCAAATCTGCTGGAGCTTCTCTGGAGTAGAAGCGTACCTGACAACCGCAGAGGCGTCAGGTGCCTTGCAGACCTCCGGCCTCCCATTCAGGATCTGCTTCGCAACATGTATCGAGGAGGTGTATATCATAGTTGGGCCTCCAATGAGCGAGATGCACGATATAGTCTGTGATTTGAAGCGTTTGTAGACTAGAAATGGCACTGCTCAGTAATCGACGAGCTCTCATGGTCAAGAGTCCTACACACCATTCAATCTCCATTTCCAGTGCCAGTCAATTCCAGGGTTCCAGAACGTCGTCGGTAGAAGTGAGCCCAAAGGCGACAACGGCATAAACACCGATTTCAGCCCCTGCAGATGCGATACACTCTGCAGTGAGAACGTCAAATAAGATGTGACCAGCGACAATCGATGACGGTGATACTCTCCTTCAGTGCCGAGATATACTTCCTATAAACGACTGTCGCCAGAACAGCCAGGCTTGTTACCGCGACAGTCACCCACATCTTGATTCGTCTGGATAAGATCCCCGCCGGCAACGACGCAACGTGTGGTACAAAGGAGAGTTGCGTGGGTACGGTATACCAGTTACGGCATCACGGCATGGCCTCGAGGTCGTTGGATTCTCTTGCAGGTAGTGTAAACTCCCCGACAATAGTAGAGTCTGTATCTCTCGCTACGGATATACCGGAGACGCTGGCTAAAGTAGGGAAAGATTTCTGCCGATGTGGCAGGGGCTAGTGCGAGTGGCAGTGCCCACCACATGGCGAGAGGTCAATGCCAATATTGGCGATTCAACTGCACTTCGTGTCTTCGCTTTTCTTACAGACGAATATTATACGACTTCGATGTGCACCATGGCTGCAGTAGTGTATGACCATCCTTCGACAGTCATTCGACCTTACAGGCTTCTTTGTGTCTCTTCCAGTTGGCTCCACAGAAGGCAGAGAGATCAACGAAGCAACCCGGATCCACGTACAGACTCGCTCACATTACTCAGTAAGCCTGCATCCGAAGCATCATTTGTGGGACTTCCTAGGCAGCTCTTAGTTTAGTGTTCCAGTTGCAGCAGCTTCCCGCCAGGCGGAGGATCAAGGGAACGGATTGCCGGTCAGTTCGGTGTTTCCAGACGTGTACGTACGTGGTGCGGTACCTACAAGTCGCCAGATTCTCGAGACAAGGGAGATTAATAATGTCGCTACTATACATGAAATGAATTTGTGATAAAATGTTCAACTTCGAAGCAAAAATGGACGACTAGCCGTTCTCGCACGTACCCACACGTCCACCATTGGACGGCTGAGAACATGACCCCATTGAAGATGACAGTCGATCTCCCTCGCTGGCTGTCCTGTGTGTGTCGCATGCATTCATAAGGATGGAGTGGCGCCTAACTCGCAAGCATTGCGGTGTCCATCCCACACGCATGTGCGTACTCATGGGCATACTTGTTCAACTGGCTCCAGTCCTCCAGCATGCAATATTGTACGTGTGAGCATTACATACTTGCCAGAAGCTACAATATGATGTCCACAGTAGGTGGATCTGCTGCATCGACCGCCTTCGTACTGCTCATCTCGCGGGAAGTCTGGGGGAAAGAAAAGGGAGAGGAGGGAACAAAAGGTCGCACCGAGTATACATACCAAGACATGAGAGGTGTACACGCCAATCCGAGGGTTCACTTCCTGTGTGCCCTGTCTCACGTCCATAGGTGGTGACGCTAATCCCGAAATAGGTGAGTTCTGTTTTGGATGCGGGTTCAGCCCTGCCAAACGTTAGATGCCCATGGCATGGTATCGTCATCACGGAGGGAGAAATTGGAATTTTCTGGGACCTCAAGGAGCTTTGCCAGTACATTCCAAAGATGATACCAAGATACAATTTCGCTAACCGAGATTTCACAGAAGTACACATTGCAAAGGTTGCGGAAAGGGTACCAATCAGTCAAGTGGCGCACGCGCAGCCTCCTTCTCGCCTCGGAGGATTTTCTCCACATTGGACCCGATCTTCCGGCGCTCGTCCAGCGAGAGCTTGGGCGCTGTCGAGGAATAGCCCAGCTCTGGAATCCGACGTTAGAGAGGTACGTAATCCAGAAAAACATTCGCATTTACTGAGACTGGGATATTGGAGAGGAATCTCCTCGCTCTTGACGGGAAGCCTGGATAAGTCAAGAGGGAAAGATGGGCCAATCCAGGCGTTTCGGAGTTCATGATCCCTTACGGAGTGATTCGTGATCAATATATCACTAAGATTGTCTAGTTCACTTACTTTTTCTGCAATGAGGCAAAGTCGAGTTTCAATTAATATTATTAGCATATAGAGTAGCAGCATAAGGACATACTTCTTCTCGAGTAAGAGGATGGACAAGGATGCTGAGCTGCCCTCTGTTAATGCAGAGATACGAGAACACAGATGAGAACGATTCGGCAGGGCACCAGATCTCGTATGATCCTTCCACAACCAAATACCTCTCAAACTAGGTCAAACAACAGATGTTGTCATTATCACTTACCGACAGGATGTGGACCAATTGGCTCCATATTCACCCTCCAAAGCGGCACTGCAACGAATGCACCATCTCGCCGCAGCCGTAGTACAGCGTCTCGGAGTTCAAGGGCCGCAGCATGCTCTTCCGCATTGTGCTGGTGGAAATAGATGTCTTGCGTGTCATATCAGTCTGGTGCTGTCAATTGACAGAGTAGCGTTGAGCACGTACGAAAGTGCCATTCCCTGTCACCGGTCGAGTCAGTATCATCACTGATTCTTCCAGTAAGTGACGATTGCTTACTTTACTTCAGATTCCAAAACTGCCTCCAAGTTGTTTTCTGGACTCATATCGGCACGCAAGGAGCGGAGAATGTGGAGAATGTCACTATGCTGAGGCATGAGGTTCACATGATGGCGCGAACTAATGGAGAAATGGCGAAGTCCCTCCTTCCATTTCTTCCGCCACTCGCCTTTCTCTAAACTGTACCTCGAAGACCGGACCGCTGAGAATCGTATCGTAGCTATCGCTGTCGCTGGTGATGAAGACTGGATTTATTCGGATCGTCTGCGACTATTGCAGGGACCGCGATAATGACCTGAGCTCTGTCTCTCAAATATTCCAACAATCCTCAAGCTTCGAACAGTGCTATACAAATACGGTACGCTGTTCATCTTGTGTGGCAGAGTGAAACATGTTCTCTACACGGTGACTTGTATGAGCAACTCGGTGGACGAGGTACGTCGCTCAGCGCTCAAGTTCGATGAACGAATTGAAGGCTGAATGAAGGCCTAATAGTCTTGCTGCGTAAACACCGTTCCTAGGCATTAAAAGTGATCTCGCTCTGCTATGGGCGTCCTTCTGGCGTCCTCAGAAAATGGCGGCCTTGTTGACGCTTGGCCGGAGTGAAGCATTCCAATGTTACAAAGGCGAGTTGCATCTGTTCTGGTCTGTATGAACGATTGCGCACCGGATTGCGATCGACACATTTGGAAGATACACAAAATTGGGATCAAACCATGCGATCGCAACACTCCACATAAGATGTTGCGATCGTAGACTATATGAGAGCTAACCTTGCGATCGTGAACTAATACTCCACTAAGATGTTGCGATCGGGAGGTTCAGGACATAACATAACCGTGTGATCGCAACATTCCACATAAGATGCTGCGATCGATAGACTACAGCTAGCGCTCAGGTGGAGTAGTCCTCTGCAATCTGCTCGGTCCCCTCGGGAGCGCATTTCAAGGTAGAGCTGCTACAACTTTGATGCGAGTAAGAGTCTAACCTTGATACAGGATAATTGACAAGCGCTGTGGGTTTTGTTTCGCATGCCAGGCTTGTCCGAGAATTTGTCCGTTGCTCAAAGTTTCCTGGTCTTCCAGCGAAACATTCCATAGAGTTACAGAAAACAGAGAACATTGGAAAGGTCAGTGGTATATTACACAGTAACTACCATGCTCGTGTTTGGCTGATCAAAATTGCAAGATCTCGATGTCCGAGTATCGTTTTTCACCATTTTCTAGCCACGCCGTATTGGCCATCGACGAGCGCTAGTTGGAAATGACATGCTCTTTGTAGGTTTCGCAAGACTTAGCTGACCTTTTTATCTCTTAGCAGAGACGGCGGACCTTCGCATGTGGCCCAAAAAAAGCCATGCGCTGAGAGTTCTCGGTGTCTTCCACGTTGGCTAAATTAGCTCAACCGCTTACTGTCACTCTACCAACTTGATTAACACTTGCAGCGGAAGATGATACAGCAGTACTTATGAAGACAACCTTCATTTGGTATCTTCACCGTATCACCTGCTGCACTGCAGTGAGAAAAGTTTGGTCAAGTGCGAGGTTTCAGCTCCACTCTTGTATCTTAGGGTACGCCACAGGAGATCATGCTCGTCAGAGTTGCCTTCTTGCTGACTATGCGAGAGATATGCCGAGATGTTCGCAAACCATGACATCAGTAGGATGCTGGCGCCTTTCGGATCCTGGTCGCTGATTCGCTTGCGTACTCTCGACTTTTCTCAGCTGTCCCGTGATATCCCGCCGGACAATACACGGTGTGAGGACGACTAGTATGCGCATCGGCCTTGCTGGCTATCATTTAACTACTCATCATCTCAACACCGTTTTATACTATATTCAGATACTAGACGGAGGGCATCACCCATTAGCCGGGTGCAAGGACATTCGCTCTCCCCAAATAGCAGCCAGGTGAGCCTACGTGAGTCGACAAGAGTCGTGTCCGAAGCTAAACCAAGTCCGAGGAACATCGCTATTCGGGTGGATTGATATTCCGAAGTGTATAAATGAAAATATGGTCGTCGTGACTTACCTCCTGTCGACCATCCACTCTCACTCTAAGACTATGTGGCCCTCCCTCGCCGCGTTCGCATTATTATTACTGATCTTTGCTGCTTCACGGATATCTAAATTTGTGACTGGCCTGAAGGTACAGCCCGCTTTCTTTCCTCCTTACGACATATTCATGGCTTGTAGAAAGTACGATATCTTCCTGGCTTCCGATGTGCTCTGGGATCCATGTCTTTCCCTGGGTCTATGCTCCCCACCAACTATTTCAATCCCGGATTCGATTGGTGCTGGAAATGGAGGAACAAAAGTAAGTTCATAGGTATAGGTATACGAACTGTGTCCGGGAGAAATCTAACTACTTTGTGTTAGGTTACTTTAGCTACAGATCGCAGACTATCTCCGTTGTTCCATTTCTATCCGGTGTGCCTGTAGTATATACCTGCTCCATCGATGTAGCCAAGCAAATCCTCACCCAACGTGGCTTCTGGAAGGATCCTGAGGCTACTACGCCACTCACGTACGGTTCTCCAAGTACTCTGGCTCTACTCATCTCTTAACATCGAGTTACAGATTATGGGGAAATAATTTACTGGCGGCCAACCACGGCGTTCACAGGAAGCATCGAAAGATTGTGGGCCCGGCGTTCAATGGCTCCGCGTAAGTACCATTGATTGCGTAAGAGATGTCCGTGACTGTTAACAGGATTTCTACCCTAGTTACGCTTTTGTCGCCCAAGAGACTTCGCGTCTGTACGCATATATGGTGGAGAGCGAAGGCTGGGATAAGCAGCAAGTCGTCAATCTCGAGCCGATAAACGGATATGTCTCCAAGGTACAGGATGGTCTCGGGATAGATCTGTCGTCGAATACTTATTTTCCTTCAGTTCGCTCTCGGCCTTATCGCGCGTTGTGCATTCGGGCTTCCTTTTCCTTGGAACACCGACAATAGCAATGGAATGTCGTTTGACCGTGCGCTGATGGCTGTATCGAGTGGGACCATTCTGCGGCTGGCGACTCCCTGCTGGGCATACAAGCTTCCGATCAAACGGTGCGTGGTATCTTTTTCCACGCTGGCGCTCAGCTAAGTTAGTGGGAAGATTGCATGAAGTTGACGAGGCGTTCAAAAACTTGGCGAAGTTTATGCGGACTTTCGTGACAGACAAGAAAGCCGAGCTTGCATCGAAGGGGCGCGGAGTCAATAACTCCAAGGACGATCTTTTCACAAGGTTGGTAGCCGCTAACGAAGCGGAGGGTAAAAATGGCCTCGAAGATCAAGAGCTTGTATGTCTTCATAATACACGTCCAGTTTTAGATCCACAGTTACTGATCCATTATTTATAGATTGGAAATGTCTTCACGTTCATGTTTGCTGGTCATGGTG
This sequence comes from Neolentinus lepideus HHB14362 ss-1, assembly GCA_001632425.1. Classification (NCBI taxonomy): domain Eukaryota; kingdom Fungi; phylum Basidiomycota; class Agaricomycetes; order Gloeophyllales; family Gloeophyllaceae; genus Neolentinus; species Neolentinus lepideus. The sequence continues at coordinate 25,555 of KV425622.1, forward strand.
AGAGGCCTTAACATACTCCCACCATCGCAGGACATTGATAATCGAATCCAACAAGAAACCACGGCACATGTTTTGCAGGCATGTCTCGCACTGTTATCCATCCATCCTGGAGAACAAGAGACATGTTATCAAAATATTCTACAAGTACTCGGAGACAGCCGTGATCCAGTAAGTCGCCTCATGAGTGCCCTGCGATCGGGTTCTCACATTCGTGGACAGAATGTGGGTGATTTCGACGCGCTGGATAAGGTACTCGCGTGCTTCGAAGAAGCAGCACGGATGTTCCGTGCGTGATTATGTCTGTTACTGGTATGTTATTGCAGGTAAACTAAGACCTAGACGGCACAGCTGGTGTTTCTATGCTAGTAAGAGATACCGAGGATATGGTCTCATTGATTCTGCCGCCGGAAGACGGAGGACGGACGATCGTGCTCGAGCCCGGTGTCAGAGTCGTCGTCGATTTAGTCGGAATCCGTACGTGGTATATATGATATTCTTGGTGCATGCTGATGGTATAGAACAGACTACAATCCTCGCATTTTCCCAGATCCAGAGCGTTTTTATCCCGCTCGGTGGCAAGGAGTCCGAGAGTCGGATCTGCCGTTCTTTGGATGGGGACCACGAGCTTGTGTCGGCCGGAAATTCGCATTGGTGGAGGCCGTCAGTTTTTTGGCGCTCTTTCTTCGTGACTGGCAAGTGGAACCGATACTGAGAGATGACGAAACCAATCTGCAATGGCGGGAGCGTACCCTGCAGGGAACACTTGTGGGCCTTGCGTTTGGTGTACGTGATGTGCCTCTTCGGCTGCGACGTCGAGGCAAAGGTCAGCGTTCCATATGAGGGGTTCTATTTGTCGACTACCTCCACGTCTAGTATCACTCAATTGAAGACCGCGTTTGGCGCTTGGTCCTTAGTATGGAATGTTTCATCTCTGCTAGTCCTTCGGATTCTTGTCCATAACGGAACTTATCTATGTTATATGTCCGTAGGCTGAACTCTGAGACGTAGGACAAGTGCCTGTAATATTTATTGGACTTGCGCGTCTGCCTCTTGCATTTGCTTTGCACTAGATTACTGAACAGGAATCAGATAGAAGTGGAGAGAAATACAGATGTCCGGTAGCTTTCGCTATGGCGTCCTCGGCAAACTAAAAGTCCACGTCATGTCGGTACAAAGCATTAACCATTCAAGCCACATCAGGCTTCACGTACAAGTGCCTTGATCACGCTCATTGGAGTGATTTCAGGGTCTTCCTCAACGACATACGGGATATACTGGCCGTACCAGACGAATTCAATGCCGCGGTTGACGGAGGATTCTTGGAGAGACTCCATCTCGAGGCCGTGCTTCGGATCTAAGTCTCCGCGCATCGTCAGGTGCTCCAGCAATGGCACTGCTTCTGGGTCATTCAATATTTCTAATAAGCCTTCCAGCACGGTTCGTATGGTACTAGTTGGGTCGCCATCGAATTGGTAAGGACCGGTCGGCTTTGTCTTGTAAAGTACGATATCAAGGTGCTGGAGACGATGTGCGCGTCCAAGGGTCCTGGGAAAGGTGAAGCCCAGCCAGAAACCGCGATAATCAAGAGCCATGGTGAGGTGTTGCAGGTTTTGACATTCAGAATAGTTGATTCTTTCCATCAAGGAATTTGAACCTGAAAATTGCAGCGTTTGCACAGTGTCAAGAGCTAGAATTGAGGGCAAGTCTTGTGGCTGCGGCCGTTCTGGACTACTCTCAAGCACATGGGTCAATTCCAAAGTGCGCAGTCTTGGAAAGTGAGATAAACGGATTGAATCGACTCTTAGCTTGCACTTCCGAAGCCGCAAGGTGTGCAGTGCCGGTAACATGAATTGCATTGATGATACGGTAAGCGACAGACGCTCTGCCACCCTGGATTCAGTGCCGACCATGCACAGTTCCTCCAGTGCCGGCAGCTGGCCAGGATAACCCAGGAAAGCAACCGTGAGATAAACTCCGTGGAGAGTGAGAGATTTCAGGTTCACGTATTGGTCTGGCCAGACTCCGCGGGCTGCTGGAAAACCGGAGACGTCCAGATTGGCATACAGTGGTGGATCGAAATATGCAGGAGGTTCGATCTCCAGATAATGGATGGACTGGAACGCAGAGACAACTGCGGTGAGAGTGTCACGGTACGGTGCACCGAGACGGCCGTATTTTCCAGGGCGAAGCAAACACCAAAGTGGATTGCTGTGATGAGGCAGAACAAGAGAATGCACAGACGAGCCGAAGTGGGGATTTCGCTTGAGAGTCTTTAAGAGCTTGCGCAGCTGGTCGGGATGGGGAACGCAAATATGGCGGTAAAGAAGCGGAACTGCAAGCTCATGCCAACTTCGGCACACAAGTAGTAAAGAGCTAAAATTCTTCTGCTCTTGAGCTCGTAATGTTCCCTGTTCGAGCTGGAACGATCTCGGGTCTGAGTGGTAGCCAAGTCCGCTGATTCCCTGAGAGGATGGAGCCAGATGCTTGAGGATTCGCTCAAAGACCTCCGTAGGGAAAACATCTTCCCCGCCAGCTGCGGCCTTGTTGGCGAGCCGTCGCAGATAGCCATGGACGAGGTTACGGGGACCCATCTTGTGAGTTGTTTCGTTTATAATTCTAAGTAGCTTTGCATCGTCAGTGATAAGGTCCAGTGTAAATTGTTCTAAACGCTCACATGTATGCGGCTCTTAGAAGTGAATGTCGATGGTGATCCGGTCTGGGTGTTCGGCACTATTTATACCCTGCAGCCATATCATCCTAAAGATGGCAGGATTCCACTGCTTCGCTGTGGGTCCATATGCATTTGTTATTAGAACAAATATAATAGCGGTGTTTCCTAGGTGATCCCTACCACTTATTGTCATGGCGGTGTCTGAGATCTGGAATAGAACAATTGTTGTGGGTCCCATTCTAAAAAACTGGTTCTTGATGTACACATAGCCAGCTAACCCGTACAAGAGTTGTGCCTTCCGTTGTCGGCACTGCAAGACCAAGCACTGCCAAGTAATGCAGCCACACGGCTTCTGTATTGCCACCGCCACAAGCCTACTAAAATAGTCACCGTCAGAAAGGACAAGCAGTCACGGTGAACAAAGGACTACCACGAGGCCGCTCTGCGCTATTGCATATCGGCTTGAGCCACTTCCCTCGGAAAGGTATCTAGCTTTAGAGGCACTCACATGTCTTTTCAACCAGCAGTAAGTACTTTTGAGGGCGCAGCTCTTGCGGGAGACTATGTCCAACTGTATTACTGCGAAGTTCAATCTTCCTGGGCTTCAGCTCACGATAATTGAAAATGAGTTGTGAGTACTACAATTAAATCCACCATCCCAAGCATGTATAATGATTTTCATCCTCATCGTAGCGACCGGCGACGAGTGGAGATTGATATGTGGCAAAGGTGCCTAAGGTGCCTTCAAAAGATATCATAGGAAACACGCCAAGGATCCAGGGGTGGGTCCAGGAATCCTGGGGAACTTGGAGCCGCTCTTAAATACAGTCAGAGAGGGCAGTACGAATTCTGCGGTAGACTTGTTGCAGCTAAAGGGTCTACTCGCGTCCATGGTCCGACACTTGGAACGTGAACTGCACATTGGGTCAACCAGCAAGGCGTTGCATCTTGGCTGCACCTGAGCTCGCCTGAGCTCAACATATCCGTAGGTCTTGATAGCTTTTTTGTCCTTCAGAGCTTCGAGAATGAAGACATGATCGATCCACCATATTTGTGACGCAGAACGGCCCGCCGTGAAAAGCCAGCCTCGAGATTATGCGGCAAGAGATGGACAAGTTGCTACTAGGAGGCCAGCCCATGCCACACAGGATGGTGGTCAGGCGGTGGTCATTTCCTTAGCGGATACGGCGCGGTTTTCCCCTTCGCTGGAGACTGTGCATGTTGCCAGAAAGATTCTACTGCGAATAGAGAACTATTACGCAGATGCAGTAGGGTGCAAGCTCTTGTGACCGGTGGTTGACCTTCCATGTTTCGATACCCTTCATCAGTCTCTTGTGGGTAAGAAAATCGTCATGAAAATAATTCGTATTACGAAACCTGTTCAACCCCCAAATTGCCAGGGCAGGTATTGGCCGCGACACAAGGACATATGTGTGAAAGACCGTCAGAAACGTCTAACAACAATGCTGGTCACGGGGCGGGTGTTTGCATGTTGCAAGGAGGTTATACTACCTGGTAATGCTGTATCTCTCTAGCATACACGTAGTTATCTTCGACTGGTGTTCCTCTTTTTTCCGCAATTTCCTCTGTAGGTCCGAGTGAGTCACAAGTCAAGCGTGCAGCGGCCGAAAAAACCCGAAATTCCCACATTAGTATACGGTATATACCACAAGGGGCCGACACCGGGAGTTGCCGGCACACGGGGGAGGGGGGGGGGGGGGGGTCCTTCGAGGTCTTTATCAGGACTTTCTGCAGACCCCCTTATTTGGACTGCTAGTGACCACAGATAAATGATTCAAAGCCCATACAATCTCAGAATAGTGTAAAATAGCTATAATGGACTACCAGCATTTCTTTCACTGGCAGGCAGGTCGAGGAAGACGTGCCACTGTGCTGTTTGACCTTGTTTGGCGTCGTCGCTTAGTTTCCCATTAATGAAGGCTGGCTAGAAAACTTAGTCTTCATTCATGTCATGATATTATCCGATGTATGTTGCTTTAATAGAAACCGATGATACTTGCTTACTCCAACTTGAGATATGTTGAAATGACAGAATAAGACGGATTTGGTAATTTATTTACTCAATATAGGTCGTGTGAAGATTACGTAGGGGAGGGGGGATCCCTCCCGGGGCCCAAGATCAGGAAATACACGACATCAACCCCCTAACGTGAAGTGGGACCCCGGAATGATTATGCGAGACACACCACCACCCCGATTAGGAAAATTGTGGCTGATATGGGCTGGCACACTGAAAACATTCGAGTCTCTGGACACTACCAGGACATTGGTTCTTCAACCTATATGCTCAAAGTAGATAAATATATTATAGGCTCTATTGTACATGAGCAAGATGCAGCTAAGTAGTACATTTATTCCTTGGGACTCATCACCTACGGAAGTCTCAGCTCTGCCTCATTTCATACAATTCAACTCTGTTGCAATATTCTCTTTGTAGCTCTTCAACTGTAAAAGAATAAGGAATATTCTAAAGCTCCCAGTCATTCTCAGTGTTATCTTCAAGGATCCCATAGACAATTCCGTGCATGTGCATGATTACATGTCCGGTACCCGGAGCAACCCATGCTCATCTGTGTGATCAATTGTGATGTGTACTGCCATGTTATACTTCCAAATTGCATCATATTGCTGAGTTAGTGGATCAGGGCCACAAAGGTGGCAGAGAATCGGGATGTTAGCGCACAATTGCACCATCTTGGACATGGACACAGCAGATTTGTGATTCATACTGTCATACTGATACTAGGAGCTTCTGTGATTTGTGCTTGTATTGGACTGGATGTACATTTAATGCATGTCATTTCCTCCAACATGTTTTACCTCCATTATCGCAAGACACAGATTTTCTATGCCCTGCTTTTTTGCACATCAGCCATCTGCGTGAGTCCGGCACAAGCCGAATCCTCACACGGTCGCTCCTAAGATATCCAAATTAGGCAAGTGGTCACTCAACGTTGTTGGCCTAGTTGTCTCTGGCAAGCGCAAGCAGGGACTTTGATATAAAATATGTACACCAGTGTGTTTTTGGATAAAGAATACATTATATTCAAATTTCTACGTCAAGAGAGGATGTGTGGAACGCGCTAGGTGAAAGTGACGCGAAGAGCAGCCAAAAAGTGAAAATCAGGACCCCGTAAACTGGCTGAGGCACCACCACCATGTAGTTGATGTCGCCGGCAACTTCCTTGCCTGCCCCTTGCCGGGGCCTCAGTCGGACTTTCTGACGTCGTGTATAGAACTTTCTTTCTGTCGGCCCCTTGATATACCAAGTTGATCTCGCAGCCTTGACATACACATCTAAAAAAGATCGTAGACCGTTATACGAATCAATGGCACGTCCTCGACATGGTGCATCCTGCACGGTAGTCATCAAACTAGGTCGGTCAGTGCGCTCGGAACATATCCGAGACGATTATCCCGAAATCTCTATGTTTTAGGCACTTCTTCCATTGTCCATGAAAAGACACACCAACCGCTCCTCTCGACGCTGTCGGCAGTTGTGGAGACGGTGGTTCATCTGAGGGCTCAAGGGCATCGAGTTGTCCTCGTGAGCTCCGGTGCTATCGGGGTTGGACTACAGCGGATGGACATGGAGAGCCGGCCGAAGAGTTTGTCGGGAAAGCAAGTGAGTCATTGTACTATATATCGAGAAGGGATTCTGTCAGCAGTTTGGATTTGGTTCGTCAGAGAGCACATATTGGAATGTCTTTGCGAGGGTGACAGGATGCTGTCACCTCGCCAGGACCTTCAGATGCTCTGCTACCTAGCGGACTGGACCTGTCTCGACAAATTTCGTGTTCTGTGCTTGGTCTAACAAACGCAACTGAACGACAACTCACTGCAGGCACTGGCTGCGATTGGTCAAGGACGACTGATTGCACTGTGGGACAACCTGTTCGGCCAACTGGGTCAGCCCATTGCCCAAGTTCTACTGACAAGAGGAGATATCTCTGATGTAAGATTCTACAAAATCTTTGTCATTGTATCACTGTTCTTAATTAGATGCCTGAACCAGCGGACCCGGTATTTGAATGCTGTCAACACGTTGCAGGAGCTGCTCTCCATGGGAGTCGTGCCGATAGTGAACGAGAATGATACGGTATCCGTCAGCGTAGGTACAATACATTTTTATTTATTGCTTGGCATATGTTGGTGGGCTTTGGTCTGACAAAATATCGACAGGAAATAAAATTCGGCGACAACGACACACTTTCTGCAATCACGTCCTCTATGATCCACTCTGATTACCTCTTCCTATTGACTGATGTCGACGGTCTTTATACCTCGAACCCACGGAAAGACCCCAAAGCCAAGGCGATCCAAGTTGTATCGTCAGTCCAACAAATTCGATCGCAAGGTGAGTCGTCTCTCCTCTTTTGTACGGCCATCATCATACGGCTAATCACTTCCTACCAGTCAGTACCAGTACTCTCGGAACGAGTCTAGGTACTGGTGGTATGGAGACGAAACTCATCGCTGCCGAGATCGCCACAGCAGCAGGCGTTACAACAGTCATCACCTCGAGTAGAAGTCCTCAGTCCGTATTCAACATCATTGAATACAACAACTCTTTCCACTCAGGAAGCTCGATGTCCGGAGGCTCAGGCCGATCGAGTCCGGTCCACACCTCGAATCACCAGGACCTCATACCGCTGCCCCGCCCGCCACACACCATTTTCCTTCCCTCTGCCACGCCGCTCCGTGACCTCAAGGCGTGGACATCGCATACCCTGGCACCGTCAGGCAGCGTGATCATCGACCACGGGGCGCATGTCGTCCTGGCAAAGAGGGAATCAGGTGGGCGGCTGCTGTCTGCGGGTGTCATTGGCATCCAGGGCGTGTTTGCGAGCGGGCAGGCGGTGAGGATCTGTGTGCGGAGGTGGAAAGGATGCGGTGCGCAAGAGGAGACTATTGCGCGTGTGGAGACTGTACCGGAAACACAGCCGACGACGCCGACTATAGTACCAACGGCGAGTATCACGTCTTCGGTGTCTTCTCTGGAGACTATGGCCATGAGCACTATCTTACCCGCCGTTACGGAGTCGGACGTGGTTCTGATGGAAAAACCGGATGAGGACTGGGTGATCGAGGAGGTTGGGAGGGGACTTGCGAATTACAACTCGGCGCAGATTGATAAGGTTAAGGGGCTGAACAGGTAAGCTGCTATTCAGCTTTCCGGAGTAGATTGTGTGTTGATGGTGTGCTGCGTAGCTCTTATATGCCGCAGTTGCTGGGCTACGCGGATTCGGAATATGTGGTGGAAAATGTTACGATACGGGTGCCTCCATAGTCATTATTCTCACCGTCGATGCAGACTGTATTTCCTGAATACCCCTTAGATCTTAGTCTTAGATCACACATTAACTATAAGGCTCAGGGAAATTCTGCAGAAACGAAACATATGAAAAGATATTCGCTATACCGGAAAAGAAACATATATACAACGTTCGAAAACCTGCTCCCTCCACTCTGGGTCCATCGTTTCGAGGTTTTAGTGGGTATTAGGGCGCCCAGGACTCCTATCTAACGGAGACCCCTGGCACCGACTTGAGTCCCACACTCCCCAGTACCCGCTGGGGGTGCGTCAATGCATTTTATCCTCAGACCGGGATTATTACATCCCGCTATAGTGTATTATTTAAGACTGTACCAGGCTCCTAAAACCAGCCATCTCCGCGTTCACGTTGCAATCCGAGTATGCATGTGAAAAACATATTTAATGAGGCAATACAACATATTACATAACACAGTTTCCTTCCAAATATGGAAACTGTATTATGTAATATGTTGTATTGCCTAATTAAAGATGTTTTTCACATGCATACTCGGATTGCAACGTGAACGCGGAGATGGCTGGTTTTAGGAGCCTGGGACTGTACCTATTGTCAGTAGCTAGGTAATAAATTCGGGAGGTTGCGCATGACTATGCATGATAATGATTATGATAATGAGCGGAGCTTGAATTTTTCATGTGGTCTTCACATGGCGGATCATTCCCGTTATGGGTACCAGGATTCCGAACATGGACGTGTCTCCAGTGGTGCAACACATCTGCTCCTCGTCCTCTGTTCTGACGCTCGTCCGCGACGTTTCGCGATGACCAGTGCTTCTAGCTTATCCTCCCCTCTTAGTCTGTGCTTTGGCTCCGGGAGCTCTGGGCTTATCTTTCCGCGGATGCCATCAACTCCTTGAAGTCCGAAACCTCGATTGCGTGTGATGTTGCTGTGCACACCGTGATCACTCTGGTGTCCACAGCTTCGTTGACGTAGATAGTTGAGAGCTTAGAAGGGTGACCGAATATAGGAATTGGGTACAAGGTAAGCAAATACATTCAAATTCGATGTTTTTATTGTTTGATACATGGGACTGCCTTGCCCGCTGTGCATCTCAATGCCAGTGGGTTTTGGTGGTCCCAAACATTTACTTTACAGATCCACTACCTTCTTATTGGTAGTGGGTATTGTTTCCAAGTCACCCTGGACGAGCACGCCTGCATGAAGACCACCACCGCGACCCACTCCTCCTGCACCTCGAAGCCCAGAATGTTAACGCATTCTGGGTTTCAACATTGAGATCAACTCTACAAACGTTTGGGATGATGGTGGGACCGTGGTTGTGCAAAGCGGTGGCAGGACCCCTGAAAATACAGATAAATGTAGGTGCTAGTCCGGACAAAAAGGCGGCCCCGCGCAGCGGACGCCGGAGCCAATCCAGACAAAAATGTCGCTCGGAGTTGGTCATCCCGGTTCCATACTCCGGACACAGGAGGCTCGCCGGTCGCCATGCCGGTTCTAGTCCGGACAAAAATGTTAGAGACTTGTGATCCCTCTGAGGACCGTCGCATGTTCCTTGACTAGTACTTATAGTGGACCTATGGCTACCGAAAACTATATAGTTTCTGGTACACAACGGGCATCCAGACTCCAGAGGCATCTAGTGGCTGAATGCCTCGGACTGCATTGACCGACACACGCTCTGTCCTAGGCTTCTCGGTGCTCTTCTTATCAAAAGTCGGCGAAAAGGCAAGGTGAGTGATACTCAGGCCCTAGAGTCTGATGAGGATTACTCTTGATCAGTCCGACGGTTTCAGTGGTGGATGTATATCGAGCTCTACTACAGACATATCTAGCACCCCGTAGATGATAATTAGCAGTAGGAGGAGCTTTTGGTAGGAAATTGTGATTTTTTCGCTTTTTTTTCGGAGGCCGGGGGCATAATCCGGACAAAAATCGCGCTCCAGCTGAGGCCAGATTTTTATCCGGACAAAAAGGCCAGCGGGCCCGCAAAATGTTCCGGACATGAAAATCTCAAGTTGGCACCGGCATCTATCGGTATTTTCAGGGGTCCTGCGGTGGCCCCGTTCTCTTTTTATTTCTTTTTTTGTGTTTTTTCCACCCCGTTCCCCCGGCCTCTTGTCTTTACTATGACAATTGTGGCAGGTAGACTAGAACAAGTATATGAATTGTGTATGTCCAGAGAGTCTGTTGCATGAAAGACTAGAAAGTGAACTATGAATTTCATCGCAGATCTGTAGTACTAGTGGCACTGCAAATAGTAGATGGCTTTTCTATTTTTCCGATTTTCTTTTTTCTTTATTTTTTTTCTTTCTAATCTTATGCAGATCCATCATTATCGAGTCGTAAATTCGCTTGTCTAAAAAAAAAGAAACATATGTCCTGCTTTGGAGTTATTCCTTATTTGCGCAGAGCAAACAATGACGGGTAAATGTTTCTAAATCGGTTTTCGAGGGTTTCTTACAAGCCGCCATTGCCTTTGACTTGTGATACTCTAGATTTTTCTTCTTTCTCTGTACTATTAGTCTCCTCTCTCTTACATATCTATCCATCATCCCCTGCCACGACTCTCCAAGATGATACCTGGCAACTCTGTTCGACTACTAGCGGGTTCGTGTGCTAAGTGCAGCATTGGTCGCAACGTCACTCATCGATTTGCAGGCAATAGTCACCCTGAGCTCGCCCAAGCAGTGGCCGAGCGGTGAGCTGCATCACCTTGCCGTGGATTACGAGCAGTCCACGGACAAGTAATTCACACAGTTACCCACTAGGCTCAATACGCCCCTTGTGCCCTGCACCGTCCGGAAATTCTCCAACGGCGAGATCGACGTCAAAATCTTCGAGTCTGTGCGAGATGAAGACGTGTTCATCCTCCAGTCGGGCTGCAGCGACGTGAACGATAACTTAATGGAGCTCTTAATCCTCATATCTGCGTGCAAGACGGCGTCGGCGAGGAGGATTACCGCGGTAATTCCGTGCTTCCCGTATGCGCGGAATGACAAGAAAGATAAATCGCGGGCACCGATTACAGCGAAGCTGGTAGCGAATATGTTGGTCGTTGCAGGCTGCGACCATGTCATCACTATGGATCTGCACGCGAGCCAAATTCAAGGTTTCTTCGACATCCCAGTGGATAATCTATATTCGGAACCCATGGTGATCGGGTACATCAAGAGACATATTACCGGGTGGAAGGATGCTGTCATTGTTAGTCCAGATGCCGGAGGAGCAAAACGGTGCGCAACCTTCCTGCAGTGAACGAGAAGACTTGACGAATGTATGTTCAGTGTCACGGCGATTGCAGACAAGCTGGGCGTTGAGTTCGCTCTCATCCACCGGCAACGAGATAGGCGGTCATCAGATGCGCCTGAGCGCATGGAGCTATTGGTTGGCGATGTCCGAGACAAAGTGAGTTATATCAGGTTTTTCATCGTGCATTCGACGTTCATCACGGTGTTTCAGGTTGTTATTCTCGTAGATGATATGATCGACACTGGTACCACGCTGACGCTGGCCGCACGTTCGCTGAAGGAGAATGGTGCCCAAAAAGTATACGCTCTTATCTCTCATGGTTCGTCGCAAGCGTGGTCTTCAGAGACAGCTCTAACGGGACGCTCATGCTAGGCTTGCTCTCGGAAGTCCAGATGAGCTTAATAGAGGAGTTACCTCTCGAACAACTGATCGTCAGCGCCCAGCCCCAATAACGCATTCCACATGCTTACCCTTGCACAGGTTACCAATACTGTTCCCCAAAATCAGCACGCCGAACAGTGCAGCAAGCTCCTCGTCATGGACATTAGTTCGACGATCGCAGAGAGCATACGACGCACGCATAACGGCGAAAGCATCAGTCTCCTATTTGGCGAGTGGGCGGACGGGCTCGGCACGTATTGAACAGTACACACAACATTAGTACCGACGAATTGCACTTTGTAATACCTGCAGTTCATTGGCGACGGATGTGTCGTCGGACCGAAATGTGTAGCAAACCCTAGGAGCTTACTCGACGATCTGCTTTGTGGATGGTATTCCTCGCGATACTTTCCCATGACACTAAGGTAAAGGTTTGTTCTGTATCGCGTTGGATAGGAATGTCGCAGCAAAGACGAGCGTACACTAAGCCGGAGTAGGATTGGTTCGAGATCTGGCCGTCTCGCCATTAATCGAATGGCTATCTCAAGTGGGGACTGCGTAATTGGAGGAATTCCCACCGGATTCCATCCAGCCTCGTCCGCGCCGGACGGGCGCGTAGTACCCGGACAACGATATTCACACAGATGCCACATCCGCCATTTGAGGCTGTGCGAACGCTCGGAATATGATGGAATACGGTGCTCCTTCCTTCTCAGGGCTACGATCATAAAACAGACCTGGTCTCACAGCTTCAACTGAGCACAATCACAATGACAGAGAAACTTAGCTTCACAGCCACCAGTCTTCAGAACGTTATCATCTCCAACGAGTCGGACTCTATATATTATGAGGTCAAGACTTGGGAGAGCGACGCTGGTTTGACGAAGGTCCAGAGGCTGAACCCCAAGACACAGCTCTATGACCTCGTAGCCGAGTTCGAGAATACGAACGGAAGACCAGTGGCGGTACGGATCCATGGTCAGGATACCGTTCGAGTTGAGGAGTTCTTGAAGATGGAGAACGTCGAACGTAGTCGGTAAGTAGTCAACTTAAGCGGACGCTGGTAAACCCGCTGAGCTGGTTAAAAGATGGGGCACATGGGACGGAAAAGTGAGCTTCGTTGGAATGGACGAGAAAGAATACACATGGTCCAACAAGGACGGAGTCCTCCAGGTGCGCAGTTTGACACTTGGATATAATTCAATCTTGTAGATCTTCCGCGTCCAGCTCACGAAGGAGGGTTCGGAGAAGCCCGTGGCTATATTCCGAACCTACCAGAGATGGATGTATCTTTTGACCGTCTCTGAACTTCCCTCGATGGACGTAGAACAAGAGGCGTTGGATACATTGGACACGTTAATTGGCAAGTACAGCGACGCCGCTTTTATGTATCTTGCTGATAGTTCGGACAGTGTCATTCATCGTCACAGAAGGAACTCGAAGAGGTTCTTTCTTCTGATTGCGTACTAGCCCTGACACTGCGGAATAGAGCTATTCCACCCATGATATATTCATTCTGTTGGATATGATGGCAATGCGCACTACGAAAAATAGTTGGTTGAGACGCAGACCAGGCTTTGAAGGAGAATGCACGTACAAACACTTTTGTTTCATGCCTTCATGCCTCTCCACCCATCGTCGAGCGCATCCTTGATCAAGAAGTCATACCAAAACGTGGTGATGGGAATAGTGGAGAGATGCCACAAAGAATGTGCATCTATAACCCTCCACCACGGGAAGAAATCGAACAGTTCCAGCGCAGTGGCAAGAGTGGTCAATGCAACAAAGATGGCAGCTTTGCCAGCATATGAGGGCCGATACGATCTTGGGCGCGAAGGGAATCTCTTGAGAACAGGGATCCACGATGGCAGGGAATACAGCAACCATAGTATGTTGTGAAAGATGCCGACAGTTAGATTGAATATCATGTTATAGGTATAATCAAAGCGAGGGAGCGACAGCAGGTAGCCCACGTGGGAGACGTACACCACGACACACAGTACTGACCACAAATTGTAGGCAGTAGAATGGTTTGCGCATGGTGCAGTGGTCAGGACTAGGCGGTTCGCACGGCCCACAGGATAGATGTGGAAAAACCGGACCACTGTGTAGTAGACTGCATATAGGATCGCGAGAGCAGCAGAGAAGTAGTCTAATTTCTCGGTTGTCGATAAATCTGAGAGTGTATCAGACTAGAGCAACGTTGTCCAGACCTGTCCAAAGGCTGACCTCGGGTGTGAAACACAGACGACCAGATCCATGCGTTCACGCCTACGGCAGCCCATATTAAGTAGAATCGCTTCATAGGGTGGTCATCTGGAACCTTCCTACGGACGCGACTCGCGCCACGCGCATGAGACCACAGGTTCAACAGGGAAAATAGCACGGATGCCGGTTCCTGCATGCCAGCAAAGCGCCAGAACGGCCATTTCCCATAGTATTGGTGCAGCCTGACTTTAGAATTGATATCACGGCTGGTGATTTGGTGCATACACGCGTATTTGCACTCGTCGATGCATGACCATCGTGTAATGCGGGAAATTAAAGACACTTGATGAGATGCACAAAGACCAGATGTGCACAGCGAAACACAAGCCTGAAACTCTTGCGAGCGGTCCCCAGAGGAGGCCCAACCTTGTAAAGCACCCAGAATGCCGGCCACGGCGAGAAAATGTATAGGTCTCATCTTCGCTACCTACGGCGTTGCTGCTGTCGTCGTCGTCGCTGGATGTCGCGACTCGCGGCGGTCGTTTACTGGTAGCAAAATCGATTTTAATATCTAGATCTAATGATATTTTTGTTATCGTGGGAATTCCAACGCCCAACATGGCTGCCAAAGGGAGGAGTGGCGTCAAGGTCGTAACAACTTCATCAGCTTTTCTCATTTCCTGAGCTCTGAGCGTCGAAGAGCGCCTACGTTTGAATCAGGACGTTCAGGAATTTTACTCTGAAGAAATTGCTGATTGCCTTTCTAGTGTGGAATTGCTATATCTTAATCTAACAGTCAGCTTTCGAGTATGCTTCGGACCAGCCAATCTTTCACATTCTCTCAATCGCCGTATTTCGATGACCGAGGTCCTCACGGTTACGCCCAACCATTGACAGAACATGTAAATGTAGGTACCTCAGCCGAATACAGGACAACACAATGCTTACTCTGTAAAGCCACATTCGCGTCCCGTGGTGTCCTATTACTTTCCTAAAGGCGTTGGGGAACATCATTATGGAGTAAGTGAAGAGATCCACTTCATATTAAGTTATCTAACACATCATTAACCAGCAATTGCATCCCATGAAGCCACATAGGCTTACGCTAACAAATGCGTTAGTGTTAGGATACGGTCTAGATAAGCAAATCCACAATATTTATAACCCTCCCCCAGCCACAAGAGCCGAGCTATTAGCCTACCACGATGAAGACTACATAGACTTTCTGTCAAAGTAAGTATACGACAAGCGTTCTAGGCAGCTGACATCAACCCGATTGGCATAGAGTGACCCCACAAAATCAAGCAGAGATGAAACATCTCATCGACAGCTTCAACTGCACGGAAGATTGTCCTATATGGGCGGATATGTTCACATTTTGCCGCATGTCTGCCGGTGGTTCGCTAGCCGCGGCTCGCAAACTCTGCGCAAAAACTACTGACATCGCCATCAATTGGTCCGGTGGCTTGCACCATGCTAAACGAGGTGAAGCCAGTGGCTTTTGCTATGTCAATGACATAGTTCTCGGTATATTAGAATTACTCAAGTAAGTCAACTTACTACCCATATTCAATTCGTGACTTATCATCACAGGTATTACCCGCGGGTGCTCTACATTGACATTGACATTCACCACGGTGACGGTGTTGAACATGCGTTCTATCACTCTAACCGAGTCATGACAGTCTCATTTCATAAATATAACGGCGAATTCTTCCCTGGAACTGGCAAACTGGACGACAACGGTACTGGACTTGGCAAACACTTCTGTCTCAACGTGCCGTTGCAGGACGGTATCAACGATGATATGTACCTGACCCTTTTCAAGGGCGTCATTGGGGGTGTCGTTAGTCACTTCGATCCCTCAGCTATCGTATTACAGTGTGGGGCCGATTCATTAGGCTGCGACCGATTAGGCGCGTTCAATCTATCAATCGCTGCACACGGAGAATGCGTCAATTATGTGCGCTTACAAAACCGCCCTCTCCTCATCGTTGGTGGCGGTGGTTACACAGTGAAGAATGTCAGCCGATGCTGGACATACGAGACGGCCGTGCTTGTTGGAGCAAGCCTGCCAGACGAGCTACCTGCGACGGTATACGATTCGTTCTTCCGTGACTCACAATGGAAGCTTCACCCTCCCCTCACCGGTCGTGTGCAGAACCAGAACACTGTTGCATCACTGCAACGGATTCAACGCGCAATTGATCAGAAGCTGCGATACTTGGAACATGCCCCGAGTGTTCAGATGGCGGAACTCCCGCCGGATCTTGAGCGCTGGCTGGCGGAGGAGCTCAAGGACGAAGCAATGATCGACGCCCGCGAAGATAGGTCGATCGCAAGAAACGAGTTCTTCGACGGGGATGGCGACAATGATGCTGGCGACAGGATTCCTCAGGCATCCTCATCGAGGGGTGCCACCAGCGGGCGACGTGCTAGAGGAGGCAGGCGTGGACGAGGCAGAGGTAGAGGTAGAGGAGCGCAGGCAGTCACAGTGTCTCGAGAAGCCGGCGATGAAGATGTTGATGCAGTTCCGCCGCCGAAGACGAGAGGACGAGGACGAGGAAGAGGTAGGGGAAGAGGAAGTGCGCGAAAGCAAGTACCGGAGGAGACCGCTCCGCAGGGATCAGCCGAAGATAAGACTGAAGAAGAGCGAAAGTCCGCTGAAGTGGAACAGTTAGGTCGCGAAGACGACTCAGTGGTCCCCACCGGGACATCGAGCACACCAATGGATCTTGACGTCGACGTATGAAACCATCGTGCCTCTTATATATGATACAGGTCGACACCCTATGCGTGGTACCAACATTGTAATTTCTATTATCGAACCCTTGAAACTTACCGGTCAGCAAGCGATAGTTGAGTGGCCAACTTTAGGTCCCTCTCGAATTGTTCATCAACATCATTTCGCCCCGATGGACCGGGCTCATCGTCCCGCAACGTGTGACCACTCGAATCACTAGCTGTGTCAGGTTCTGAAAGGGTTTCTTCAGATAAGACATCCTTTGCAATAGCTTCATACTTCCGTCGACGATCATCCGTTGTGCTACAGGCGTCTTTGAATCTATCGATGATTTGCTGACGTTCGTGCTGCGTGCTTGCCTGTACCGCATGCATGCCCTCAGATACGCGAGTGCTTCGTTGCTGATGCTCTTGCTTGCGAGCCCATGTCTTCTGTAAACTCTTCCATGCACCATTCAGCGGATGCGCGATCAGCCCGACTGCTCCAGCGGCAGGTCGCATATTGACGTTGACGACTGTAAACAGTCTGTGTAGCTCGGAGGACTAAGTAAGGATAAGTACGTACAGCTTCTGGCCGAGCCCTTAATGGCACCAATCAGTCCCTACATACAGTATGAGAAGAGTGGGATATAACCATATAAAATCGGCTGACTCACCTCCTTCTTCGCTCCTGCCACAGGCTCTCGAACTAACCCTGTTATTCCGTCATAATAACCATAGAAAAAGCCCTGAAATGCAAAATTCAGTACTCAAATGCAAAATACTAGCTGTGCGCTAACCTTGCCTGCCTCCTTGACACCGGTTTTGAACCCGGTGATTTTGTCTTGATTTCTTACCTCAGAACCATACAACTTGGGTACATTGCTAAACCCTTCGTGCACAGATGCGATGATATCCACAATGCCTGGAAAACTCCACTTAGTCCAAGAGAGACAATGCGGACACGTCCAGTTAAATACCTCTCGGTATTGCAGTAGCAGTCTTGACAATACCCTTGGCAGGAGAGCTGAAGACACGTCAGGATCGCCGATTATTGAGGGTCATACTCCTTACTAGAATATCTGAGCTATTCCGGCGTAGTAGTTAGTCACTGTCCAGAAGACAGCACTAGCGCCTCCTGTGATAGGATCTGATATTCCGCGACGGCTAGGATACTCCTTTGCTCCTGAGAAGGAATTCACATAGTGATCACAATCCATCATAATATACGAACTTACGATGTCCTTCCAGATCATCGTAGCTTAGCAGCTTCGCATCGACTAGGACTTGGACCGTGAAGGCACTCAATCTCAGACACTACGCAGTACAAAGCCTTAGCTGATCCTCATCGTGACTAGGCTTTTGAACTCACATATCTGGTAGACCACCATACTGCCACTTTGGTTGGGTCCAGATCGCACCTGGTTATACATGGACGTCAGTCCCTTCCAGACAGCGAATCACCGAATAGCAAGCTTCCTCATTCCTCCAAAAAAAAAAGAATAGCAAGCTTCCTTACCGCATATTGAGCAATGGCAGATGCCGATAGAAAGACTCCACGCCCCCTTCTACGCCGTCCTCTCTGCGTATTTGCTCTCCCAGTCGTTTAGCGGCTCGACTGGCGGTAGGCATCATGGCGTATTGGACGGCACGAGTTAGATTCTCCACAGATAGCTCCTTCTGTGGTATAGGTGCCGGCCCGGCGCCGGCACGGTTCACCATCATTCCTTGACAATCGGCGCACATGAGCGTTCATAACAACAAAGCGCGTGCTTGCTCACCCCAGAATAGTTGGTCGCCAAAGAAGGGGATAACAATCGTCGGACAACCGCATGATAAACCTGCAGCTGTGGTCCCCGCTCCTCCATGATGCACGACTGCTGCTACTCGGGTGAATAACCAGTCATGGGGTACATTACTGTCCTTTCCCAACATAAATATGTTGGGAGAGCTTGAGATGGGCCCAAGACCACCCCATCCAGCAAATGTGATTGCTCGTATCCCAGTGTTGCGAATAACTTGGACTATGATGTCTACGTCAACCGGCATGAGTCTCTCCGCGTGCAAATGCACTCCGTAATGTCAGTCAACTCACTGGTCATTCCTTCGGGATCATCCACAACGACAGAGCCAAATCTGCAATGATTGTCAGAACGAGAGACAGCTGATATGTAAGGAACACCGCCACTAACCCTATGTACACCGGTGCTGGTCCAGCGTCCAAAAAGTGCAATAGATCCGAAGGAGGCTGGTACTGTGCATTAGAGGCCATGAAATAGAATCCGACGATATCTGTATTATTTCAAGCTTAGTCCCAATTATATTGTACCTTCACAGGAGGACGGACCAATGTGGCTTTTCCAGTCCTTGGGCTTTGGAACCAGAGATGGACTAAAGCAATAAGTATAGGGAATTTTCAGTCTATCCGTGAGACCTGGACCCGATCGTAAAGATAAGGGTGTGATGCCCAAGGTCTTGGAGCGGAATTCGTTGACTAAATCTCCGATGCTTGCAATGAGAAATATTAGGACGCGAAAATTTCTAACGGGGGCATTTGTAGGAATACATTCAACTTACCCTTGCCATGTCAGCAATTCTGCTAAAGCGTACGTCAGGTAATTTGTCAGCCCTCGTTCGGCATTGGACGAGTTAATGTTGACGAGAGGATGTGGGAAAGACTTCGTCGGACTCCTAGATGAAACAGAGGCAGTGAGCATCGAGAGCAGACTGAATGTAACTTAAGGAGAAGGTGTACCAGGGCATCGCTGTGATAGCCTCAGATTAACTGGCAGAATAAAAGGAATGAACGCACTAAAAGAGAGCTGCAACGGAATTCCTAAAGCCTCAGCGCAATGTACGTGTCCAAAAGCAGGAGGATTTGAGATGATGACATCGGCCGCGAAGGTCTGCCCAGTATCCTCGTCTGGTTGGAAGCAGGCACCCCAGCATCCATTCATCATCTGACCAAATGTAAGTCTCGACTTGTGATTGACATACCGAACCCTCACTTCGCTCAGCATCTTCCTCTTCTGGCTGATGTCGCCATTAGTGAGAGATTCGACGCCCGGAACAAGGCCAGGATCTGTGCAGGTAAATGAATCTTGAGCTAGTTCCAGCGTCGTCGGGTAAGTGGTAGTTACTCTTTACCATATAGCTCATCAATTGCTGAGGATCGCCTCCGATATTATAGAATTCTAATCCAGCGGATCGAACAAATTGGCGAAATGTGCTGTGGGTTGCTATCCTGACGCGGTGGCCATCTTCGACGAGCCGTATTCCAAGAGCCATGTATGGCTGAACATCGCCTGCTGGAACGTTCGCATATAGCGCAAGCGAGAGCCAAGCGACGTAGCTCACCACGACTGCCCACAATCATAACGACTATACTGAGCTGGGGGACATTTCGGGTCCGCCCAACGTCTAAATCCACAGCGAACTCTCCGACTTCAGGAGCATAATCGTCAGGTAGATCCGGGAGTGGCTTCTTTAAGTCCAACGACACGGTTATCCTGCCGTCTCCAGCAATGCTGGCTCGAGTCGAAAGTCCCTGTCCTACAGATTGATACGCAGCATAATCTTTGAAATTTAAACATAAGCCATTGATTCATCATGCTCGCAACGTGACGACCTACCCGTATTGCGCGGGTCCATGACAAAGTGCGGCCCGGGGTCATCAGAACCATGATCGGCAAGATCTTGCGGTGAAACAAGCCTGTCAGCCGCAGCATCTTCCCGCATATGAAAAGGATTTGCCATATTCGAAAGCCGCAGTCGAAGAGGATCCAGGAAGCTAGTAGGCCGCCGCGGAGCGCTGAACGTTGAACAGTTGCTCGCCTGCTCAGTCTTTCGCAGGAGACGCGATTCTAAAACATGGGACAATAATATATAGGTATACTGCTGGTGTGCCCTGAGCCCTCCGACGGAAAGCGCGACGTTGTTTGGTATTGTGCGCCTTATTTGTGGCGGTGAGAGATGTGGGGCCAGCCTGAGGTATACATGATCGAAGGATGATTGTACCAGTACAAAACATATAAATAAGGAGTACAGAACTTTCAGGCTTGGTGAAGAAAGCAGAGTGGATCAAGGATAATAATAATAAGTTACAATGAGAGTGCCCATAAACATGCCCGTCAGTGGGAGTATGCAACGAATGCGTTATAGTTATACGTCGTGGGATTCGGATTGAAGGTGTAGCCGCTCGGAGAAAGGGAGACGATGCTCTGGTTGTTCCTGGAAATCACGCCGGACATAGACCCGCCTGGAGTCAGTGGCATGTTCAGAAGTGATAAGCCAGCGTTGACCGAGAAGTTCTTGGAGTTAGTCGAAGATGTGGACAAAGTAACGGTGGAATCAGCCGTAGTCATAACGACAGCCCAAAGTTGATCTTGGTCCTAAAATGCGACATGTCAGTCGTGGATGCGTCTGAGGAACGAATAACCTGCCAATTGGTAGCTCGTGGGCGGCCCGACAGAATCTGCCGACGCTGTCGCATTTCGAGGATGCGGTCGAGCCCATAAATAAATCTTGTCTTGGGTAATGGCAGGGTAAGAGCCTGTTTTGAATGCTGCACTGAAATATGGCGTCATATCGAGCCACCCTACAAGACTCGTTAGACTCGTCTTTAGACCGTTAGTAGTAAGTTAAAACCTTGATGATCAAATCCATCTACCCAGGACTGACTGTTTGGTTGGGCGCCTTCGATAGGCCCGAGATAATGTGACTCTCCATAGTCGTTCCAGGTGATTATTTCAACAATATCCACACTGGTGCGGAGGGAAACAAGATTCTGCCATCGGCGAGGGTAGAGGTGCCAGTCCGCTAGATAGATCCACTAAGCAGTGAAGAGATGCAATCAGTACCCTTATGATGGAAAGTCAGGATGCGCGGATAGACATACATTCTTATTATATGTGTCTGGGCCGTAATGCGTGAAAAACCAAGGGGAGACAGCAGCCATATAGGCTCTGTTGGTCGCAGTTTGTGACATGGCTGAAATTCCACTAATGTACGACTTGTCCGTATCGGTGGCACATATATAAGACTGCAATATAGTCTCCCCATTCGAGTCCAGATTATCTAGACTCGTTCCAGCGGCTGAAAGTTGCTGATTGGCAACATCTGTTGTGAGCGAGATAGGCCAGCCTGAGTTCCACTACCTCGAGGTGTGAGCCACTGTTACAGAAATGTCAATGGATGCTCACATTGAAAGCGCCGTTCATGACACTGTTGTACGTTGAGAACGTCGTCGGGTCCACAAAGAACGAGGGTACGAAATACACCGCGTTAGCACCAGAGAGATTGTCGATGAATTGCGTCTGCCATCCTTGGGACACGGATCCTTGGCCGAAGGTGCAGGTTTCGCCAGAAAATGTGGACACGAACACAAGATTGTCGTACTTGAACTGATTGGGATGAGATGCATATTTTGTCACGTTGCCGACGAGGTATGCTGCATCCTGAGGGGTCGAACAGGCGAGCGATCTATAGGCCCTGGCGTTAATAGCGTCTTATACGTGACCTGGTAGTAGGACGTACGACATATCAAAGGAGAAAAATAACTTAAATCCAGCACCTGAATTTTGAGCGGCTGTGTATCTACATCATCCGGGTCTTGTGAGAAGAAAGAAATAGAGAGCAGAAATTTTTAGTACTTACGCATCTGCCACTCTGTCGTATTCGAAGCTCTCGTTCCCAACGTTAAGTGCGAAGGCATCTATGCCGTGACCAGATGCCAGAGCGATATCGTTGGCCCAATCGTCGACAGTATACGGATAGGTGTTGCCGACTATATGGTGTGCTACGACATACTTGGAGTTCGACTGTCTCTTCTTCACGACAGAAGACACAGTCGCGGCGCGGCGATTTATGTGCAGGGCGCTGCCGAAAGTAAAGAGCGTGAAAGCAAAGAATGTATAAGGAATCATTGTACAGATGGACTGCTGAGGAACGTAAGAAGGGGGGCGAACCTGAAGGTCGCCCGTGCGAGAACAGATACTTTTATAAAAAGCCAGTTGATAAGTGGATTGGAAAGAGGAAAAATTGTTACAAAGCCTTAGAGAACCCATACTGCACTCGAATAGAGCATAAGCGTCCAACACGCGACAAAAGATGGCATCATGAGGTCAGACGGTCCAATCTGCTCACCATGCGCACGAGTAAAGCCCGACAGGAGACCAGTCGCAGATGTACGGGTTTTCGACGAGATGCATGTAGGAGTGGTGCCCCTGTCCGGGATGGGATTCAAGGAGACACACTGGGCCATCAGATAACAAGATCCACGGTGTATCCAAGATCAATATGTCTGTAATTCGACGGGGATTGCTAAGTCATGAAAGAAGATTGGCCACAGGAAAGACATAAAGCGAAGGATATATCACTTCGCAGAGTGTTTTGAGTTTTTTTTTGGTTTACCGACTGGAGCATCAGGGACCGCAGTCGAGAGGATCATGCTGAGCGCGCTTATTCTCGTGTAATCACAGGAAAAAACAAAAACAGACTATGATAGAGGACGACGAGATAAATCGTCGCATATCCGGCGCAACGAGATCTTCGAGACAAGGGTCGCAGCATCAAATACTAGACCAATTAGCTAGCCGCTTTGATGAGTTTGATGAATCTCGGATATGCGATGACATCCGAGAGCTAAAGTTAATGCATCCATCCGCTATAACTATAGATATCTTATGAGGAAAAATATCAAACTGAGAAGCGTCCATGTGTGCAGGCGAGTGCATGGGCACGTCGCCGGGTATCCAGGGGCTCCAGAGCAGTCTGTAACGTATGTACCTTCCAATGAAGCATCCATTCACTTTAGTGACTATCAAGCCTTTTCATGGTTGGGGTAGTTACACCATTCGCGTGGGGGATTGATCGCTTGGGTAGTACATAGAAGCGGTGTGGCTGCATTATTTGGCAATGTTTGGTCATGCAGTGCCGCAATAAGGTGTAGGGTCTTTGCTTCCATTCCGCCCATGACAACGGAAGGTACGACTCTTTTACAAGGGCTGGCTTTTGTCAGTAAGGTTCGGACGCGGCGCGAGGCAATCCGCCCACCCGGATGCCTGCGCCACGATTCGTAGTCGTAGACACGTGGGTACTATGCACGCAGTTGGTCAGACTTGTCTTGTCTATGGCAAGCATCTATAGGAGAATGTACGGTACAAGGGCAGGGTGGGAGGGTGTTAAGAATGATACAGTAAGGATTAAAGGCTGTAAGCTATAGCGAGCAGAATGGGTGTGAGCTGTCCGACAAGGAGGAAAAAATGACTTAGCTTTATAGCTTTATGTAGGTCAGATAGCCCATGTAGCCAGGTAGTTACCTCCCTAATATATAGTGATATATAGCCAGACGCCAGAACTCCGTAGCACCATGTAGCAATACATAGAGCTGTAGCATGGTAGCCCGGTAGTCATGGTAGTCGTATATAGCACTCTATGGCTCAGTAGCATCGGAATCCCGCTCACTTCTGTTCCGGTCATCCGGATACAACAAGCATGCAAACAAATACTCAAATCATATTCTTATTATGTACACTACTACTAGTACACATTACGAGTCCTGAGGTACGAAGGAAAGCGTTTATATACACTTAGAATGAGCGCTCTGCCGAACGATGAGCCCGTGGGAATGCTCTGCTGAGTAATCGGTGTGTGAAACATTCGTAGTATCGACTAGGACGTTGGATGTCCGATTCCAAGTCCGCTTGTAGTCGTCACTACAAAGTCACTACAAACTTGTTTTGTAGTCTCATTTCTCGATATTTTCTTCCTCACTTTCATAGACTTGCTTCATTTTCTCCGTGCTTCTCAATATAAGCTTTTGGTATATATTTGTGTTATTAATAATATTTCTGTATCTTTAGCGTTTTATTTGCATTTGGGAGACCCAGTACACTCTGAGAGGTGTTTCTTACCGTGGGAACCAGACTACAACGACGGTTTGTAGTGGGTGGCGCGGCGTCGCGCCGCGTCGATTCCAAATGCTGGCCTCTGATTGGCCAGATGCTCGCTCGCGCGGGTCACAAAGGGCTTCAAGCTTACTAGACTCTAGTGTATAATCTTAGCTTGTAATTGCCTACTGACTTCAGCAGTCAGTTCATTGAGTGGGCCTGAGATACCAGGAAGAGAATGACGTAGACAGCATGAAAGTTCCGCAAGATTTTACACACTGTTTAGTCACCAATACCTGGTATTTCCACTGAGAAAAATCGGAAAATTTGCTAAAACAATATCGGAAAATTTTGTACAACCCACTGGTACATACACATTTTGTTTATTTGTTTGGTTATACCTTCCAAATATGGTAAATATTGATGTTGTATATCTCTCTCTTACCTTA
>KV425622.1:51300-122924 GCA_001632425.1 Neolentinus lepideus HHB14362 ss-1
AGTACAAAAATTTCTGACAATTATTATAATATGCTCAGAAAATGTAACAAGTGACTTCAGGACTCGTACCCATGCCATGCAGAGCAGTGGCCCTCTACCACAAGTTTTATGTATCTACTATACTCCGGACAGCAGAACACGGGACACAAAGAGTGCACCAAACTGCACCATGACCGGTCCCAAATTCCATATATCCACCAGGTACGACTATGCCCTCCCAAGCGATGCAAATAATCCAGTGCACACAACATGCATACCGCCGTCTTGAGCAGCACGGGTGGGTAGACACTGCCAAGGTGGTAGCACTGGAAGAGCCACGGCGGCTTGTGCATCAGCTCATACATGAGTGTCGTGTGCTGGTGACCTCAAACGTGTCCTTCACCATATCTGTTGATGGGGTACGAGGCCCCAGACACTCTGACAAATTCGAAGTTAAAGAAACTTATAGTCAGAGCTTGACTACAGCACAATAGCTCAGTGGTAAGAGCACCACAGTGTGATTATGGGAGGTCGCTGGTTCAATTCCACCTTGTGCCATTTTCCTGGGTTAGCTCATTCAACTCTATCATCACCGTGTACACATACCTCAAGGCAGGGTGCCACAGGTTCACAGTGCAGATGTGCGTGGAGAGGGTGAGCTCGCACTTGGTGGCAGCACGATGCAGGGGATCGGAGGGGCAGACTTTGAGGGTGATGTAGTGGTCTTCAGGGAAGCAGTAGCTGCAGGGCAGTTAGACAGGGTGGATGGGAGGGAGAAGATATATATGTGGGGGATGTACCGGAGGAGGTTGCGGGCAAGCCAGACTGTAGAGTACCTGAGCTTTGTGATGGCCTCATACGAGTCTTCGAAGACCTTGCCAAGGTGGATGGGGTAGAAGTGGTGGGGGTTGTAGTCTGGTGCACCCTCTTCTTTAATGGGGACATTGGAGCTGAGCACAGGGGCAGAGCGGTAGATGTAAGTGGATACAGGGTGGTGCAGGATAGTCATTACCGGGGCCTTAAGCAGGGGCATTACATTATATTGAACATATCTGCTTAGGAAAGGAACAAGCAGGAAGACAACTTACCGTGGTGTCTGCTGAGAACAGACCTTTTGAACTGAACAGACTTAGTGGGCACACCTGGACATTTCCTCAATGCTCGTAAAGACCCCTTACCCAACTGCCCAACTTGTTGTTTCTGGCATCACCAAGTACTGGGTCTGACCTCCTCATTCCCATGGCCATCGGTAGTGATGCGCGTTGACAGTAACTCATGAAGGTGTTCGAGTGAGACTTAGAGATGTGCTACTGACGTAGCCAAATGTCAGAGCTTGAATTACAGAATCAACCTGGTCATGTGATCATGTTGCACCGCACCTGAGGGTTGTGGTTACTGGAGACACTTAGATACAATATCTTACAAGGAGTGAGCCATGCTATTAGCAAGAATGTATCAGAGTGGCATATTTGCCACCTAATCTCACTTATCCCAAGATTTTCAAGGTGTGAGTACAAGTTCATACTCGGATCTCCTGGCAGTAGCCCAAGTAGCTGCTGGTAGACCTGGTAGACCCATAGTGTGCTGTAGACATACATAGACATCTATGCTGCCTATGGGTGTCTACTGAAGATTCCCGTAGCTCTGAATAGGGACTGTATTGCACTTGGTAGAACTCCCAGAGCTCATACATGGACTATATATGCTCTAGGAGCCAACATAGGGCTATAGATCTGAAACTGGGGCTACAGCTCAGATACTTTTTTTCCTAACGTGGTCGAAGACAGAAAGACAAGAGGCAGAAAAACTGTCACCAGCCTTGAAGGCTCTCACTTGGCTGGATGTTGCTGCTGGCTGTACTTGGCTGTGCTGGAGTCCTGCTGGCACTGCTACTAATCTAGCCTCATCTAACACATGAAAAGGACCTGTAATGTCTTCAACTGCTGATAGGTTGGGTGAGAACCTTTGTCAATCATGGTGCAAGCACCACATGCAAGCTGCCACTATTCAACCATAGAAAGCAAAGGTCAGCTCAACTATTTGATCCTGTACAGAAAGTTATAAAAAAGGTACCTTTTTTATAACATTTTCATATCTAAAAAATCAAGTAAATTATATTTTAAATTACTGCAAACAGCTCTAAATAGTCAGACCAAACAGATGCCAGATAGCAATGGCCATCTATAAAAGCTAAGTCATTCACATGCAAAAAAGCATGGCTATCTGATGCAACTTGCAACTATGTGCAATTCTAGTATTCCTACTTTTCTTGTGTGAATATTCCACTTTATTCATATATTAATGTTGTAACACAGTCAAATTACATAATAAATATGTCTAGGGCCACCTCAAGTGCAATCACACACCATACAGCTTTCCCATGAAGTGACTAATGATGTCCCCCAGGTCAGTAGTGGCAGTCTTCATGGCAGTCTATCAGAAAAAGAGCAAACATCTGAGAATATCATGTATATAGTCAGCAATTGTGCAATGAAAGAGCATGATGTGGATGGACAAACATTTAGCAGCATCAACCCACATGTTGTCCACACCCAGGAACAGCAGGTTATTAGTGTAGACAGTGAGACACATGCATAACTATCGGGACTTACCTGAGTCCATAACAGACATATGGTTGAACAGGATATCTGCATTCATATGATGTTATCACAAAGTTCAATGGACTGAATGGGACATACCCACAATAACCTTGACACCATCTGCATGACACTTTGTTGTCATGCTTGCAAATTGCTCGCACTTGCTGCACTTCAGCATCAGAATGTATGGCACTGGCTTCAGTAGGCTGTCCACCACTGGTCATCTGTTACATGCTCTTGAGGTGGGTTCACTGTGATGGTTCAATACATTAGCTTGTAGTTATTCAGCTCATAGATATGTACTTTGAATGAAAGCATAACCTGAAGGTTGGGGATATGAAGTGCGATAAAATACAGCCAAGGGATGCACCAGCAGGTCCCAAAAATGAGTCGCATTCGTCCACTCAAACACTTGGGCAATCACACCCACTTTAACAGAAATGCATTGACCAGTCAGGTTCACTTACCTCTGCTCTCCAGTACCAACTGAATAGCTTTGATCTTCACTTCCGTCAGTGCTAGACTTGAGATCTGAGTAGATGCAGCAGAAAAGAGAGTGCTGAGAATGAACACCATCATCATGTTCCAGACTGTTGCGGTGTCCTGTTTATTTGTTAGTTCAACTCCTTTTGCAGGATCTCCTGGTCATATGTTTTGAGTTGCCAGAGTGGATAAAATATTGCTGGGCAAGCAATGGGCATGGTGGGACTTTGAGGATAGACAGGGCAGGAGGAGAAAGTGAGGCAGGGCAGAGCTAGAAGAATGTGGTGGAGACTGACATGATGGGAGGGCTTACATCATGGGTAAATGAAGCCATCTCTATTCAGTGATATGCACAGACACACAACGAAACCCACAGAAATGAGACCTAAAGCTAGACACAACCACAAAGCAAACACCAAACCCTTGGTGTCAGAAGGCTGCAAGGCCCAGGGTAATGAAGGGTAATAATAGTTCAGAGGGGATGGGTGTAAGTGAGACGTATAGTTGGGGCTAAAGGAAGTTTGGCACCAAGTTGCTACTCGGCAGCAGTCTGAGGATAGAGAGTGACAATATGCACTATGTAGCGCTATGTGCATGGCGCTGTGTAGGCACTATACAATACTTCTCCTGCTCAGTGCTGTATGGTCTTCGGTGCTCTATAGTGGAGCGCTACTTGCGGTCGCTATCTCTAACTTGGATGTGTAGACTCTGGTTAATATGACACTACAGTGCATGAGGCTGCCTAAGAGAGAGGGACTTGTAAGAGATTTGCTTACGATCAGCGATGCTACGCTGACTTGCTCTGTTGCTATCTCTGGGTGAAGTCAGAGGTACACAAGAGTACCTAAATGCGAGTCGCAAGATGGACTTAGAAGAAACTCTGATGTGAGACTGAAATCTGAAGAGTGTGGTGAAGATAACTTGTTGTACAAAGCCGTAGAGTAATGTATGTCTTAAATACGAGAGAGTGACTGCTGTATGTCCAATCCTATCTACCTACTACTGCGAGTCATGCCTCTGCTCAGCCTCACATCCATACAACTTGTACTACCTTGCTCCTATCCCACATGTGATCCTTGACCAGTACCCCTTGCGACCAACTCTAGCACATGTGCCGCTCCACAGGCAGGAGCCAGTCGGGTGTGTCTTGACTTTGCATTAGAGTGCACCTCCTTGACGATCTGGTGGTGGGCTATGCTGCTGATGCTAGTGCGATCCTGCTGAAAGAGGGATAAAGGGCAGGGCCGCTATATTGTGCGGCGGTGTCATGATAGCTGCAGTCGTGCCATGTGTCGATGCACACTGCACGCATAAGGAAAGTTGCACCAATAGAACTAGCGCTGATCCGAGGCAATGGCAGGCTGTATGCCATATGGAAAGGTGCCCTGAGACACCACCTCAGTTCAGACTGCAGTAACAACATCGGGTGATGCATGCTGAGATGCCAATGACTTGACTGAATGACGTTCAGCTGACTGAGCTACCGAGGAGCCATCCTAAGTGCGCCGAGGAGCCGAGAGCCTTGTCACTGGGGCATAGGGTCGCTAGTGTGCAAAGTACCAACAGTGCGCTATTGAGTCGCTAAGTCACCATTCCCACGAAGCGTGCGGAATTGCCCTAAATCGCATTTTCTGGGGTCAGAAGCCAATGGGGCCTATCATCGGTATCAAGTACATATTAGTTGTTGTTGGGTATGAATAGTTGCGGATGCTCAAGCTGACTTGAGCTAAATGGGATGGAAATGTTGAGTTGGCCAGTGCTGGTCATGTGGGAAGAGTTCAGCATGTCATTCTATAAATATTCAAACCTAATTGCATCCTTATTTGGCCATGCTCTTCATGGCATACGATAAGCCAATCTTATCTTATCTAATCATATAATATCTAGTCTAGTCATTTTGTATTGTCTGTTTGGCTGTGACTGAGTATTGTTTGTCATAGCTACTGATACCTTGAATAGGGACTGCTTGCACACAGTGAAGGCAATCTGCCCACCCACTGAGCACAGTGTAGATGACCGTGGCTGCCTTGCACTGCTTACCCAACCTGAGCAGTCAGAGCTGCACTCTCATCTTGCATCCCCACTAGATGGTGGGAGGAGATTTGCTCAAATGCACAGATGTAGGTTTCATGTGCCAATGACTGCCATCTTCCTGCCATCCATACAATTTTGCAGTCGACTTTCTTGGCCAGAAAGAATGATGCCCCACCAATCTGAAAAGAATGACCAAATGCAGTCCCCCATCCCCAGGCTATGGCAATGGCATTGATCCACTGCAGTGCTGCAGTCTTCACCATTGGTCAAATATCCCCTCTAGTGTTGTGCCACGAGAACAGAGGGTCCTCTGGTCTGGCAGGAACCACTCTAGCCAGGTTTTGTAGAGCATCGAGAGGGCAAAGGCTACCTTGTTCATTTAGAAACATGTGTTGTATCTCACTGGGTTTTGCTGTCTTGGCTGTTGGTAAGTCAAGTTAGGCATACAGGTGGCCATCAAGGTCAAGTGCAAAGACAGAATCAGAGCATTTAAGATGATGAGAGCCGTGGAATGCATTTTGAGATGGGACTGTCACTTCCCCAAACTGCATCATCCCCCAAAAGGCACAGGTGCAGCAGGCACAGATGGCCCATATGCAAGCATCGAAGGGGTCATCCTGGTGCAAGGTGTTCTTAATTGCCGTGAGCATTGGCAGTGTCACAGGTGGCCTAGGAGGGTGTGACTGCTTGGATTGTTGTATGTTTGCCATGTTAAATCTGGAAGCTCAGACAGTGAGATCCTCAGTCAAACTCTATGCATAATGACTATATTGTACAATACCTAAGACAGCAAGATCCTAATCTACATGGTCAGGTAATGTACAACACTTGTATACATGGTGTGCTTACCTCAGTCAAGCTCTATGCATAACAACTGAGGAAAGAGAGGAAGAGAGAATGCTGTCCGTGTATGCCCAAAAATTGCATCACATGCCCAGAGGCCTTCATGTCATATCATTAACACTCCTCATTGATGCTGATAGGCCCCATTGACTTCTGACCCCAGAAAACACAATTTAGGGTGATTCCGTGCTCTTCATGGGAACAGCAACTTAGCAAATCAATAGTGCACTGTTGGTACTCTGCACACTAGTGACCCTACGCCCCAGTGACAAGGCTCTCAGCTTCTCAGCAAACTTAGGATGGCTTCTCAATGGCGCGGTCAGCTGAACGTCATTCAGTCAAGTCATCAGCATCTCGACATGCACTGCCCAATGTTGTTACTGCAGCCCGAACTGAGGTGGTGTATCAGGGTGCCTTTCCATATGGCATATAGCCCACCATTGCTTTGGATCAGTGCTAGTTCTATTGGCGTGACTTTCCTTATGCATGCAGCATGCATCGACACATGGCGTGACTATGGCTATCACGACACTGCCACACAATATAGCAGCCCCACCCTTTATCCCTATTTGGCAAGATTGTTCTAGCATTGGCAGCATAGCCTGCTGCCTGATCATCAAGGAGGCATGCTCTAACACAAAGTCAAGACACACCTGACTGGCTCCCACCTGAGGAACAGCGTGCATGCTGGAGTTGGTCACAAGGGGTATTGGTTGAGGATCGCATGCGGACTAGGAATGAGGTGGTACAAGTCGTATGGATGTGAGGCTGAGCAAAGGCACAACTCACAGTAGTAGGTAGTTAGAGTCAGACATAGAGCAGTCGCTCTCTTGTATTTAAGACATCACTTTTCTGTTTTGTACAACAAGTTATCTTCACCACACTCTTCAGATTTCAGTCTCACATCAGAGTTTCTCCTAAGTCCATCTTGTGACTCACATTTAGGTACTCTTGTGTACCTCTGACTTCACCCAGAGATAGCGACAGAGCAAGTCAGTGTAGCATCGCTGATCTGTCATATTAACCAGAGTCTATACACCTGAGTTAGAGATAGTGACAGCAAGTAAGCACTCTTCTACAGAGCACTGAAGACCATACAGTGCCAACCAGGAGAAGTGTTGTATAGTGCCTACATAGCGCCATGCGCATAGTGTTAGATAGCACATAGTGCCACTCTCTAGAATCAGACTGCCACCAAATAGCGACTCAGTGCCAACCTCCCTTTAGCCCCATCTATATGTCTCACCTACACCCATCCCCTCCGAACTATCTATACCCTTCATTACCCCAGGCCTTGCAATCATCTGACACCAAGGGTTTGGTGTTTGCTTTGTGATTGTGTCTGTCTTTAGGTCTCATCTTCATGGGTTTCGTTGCGTGTCAGTGCATATCAATGCAAAGAATCCAACTGATAACCAAAACAATCTTTCCTCATATCAGATGTCTGCACCAACTCCTCATTCTTGAACTTGATATTAAAGTCCTAAAAGGTTGCACAAGTGAGAGAATGGGCCAGGATCCAGAGCCTTCATAAATATGTCAGCAATGTTGTCTTTGGTATTAATGTAGCTGACATTCAGAAGATTGTTGTCATGGCATTCACAAATATAATGGTGTTTGATATTGATATGTTTGGTGCAGGAATGGAAAGAAGGATCACCTGAAAGAACAATCACACCATTATTGTCACAAAGTAGTGGCATTGGATCGGGTTGTTCAAAGTTCAGACCTTGAAGTAATGCCCTAAGCCAAATTAATTCTTTTCGGGATTCAGCTGTGGCAACATATATCAATTTCTCCTCCTCAGTCTTTGGTGAGTGCTCCTGCCATGAAAGACAGAGACCAGCATCCATAGGCATGGAGATGGGGTGGGCAGTGGTCATACTGAATTGAGTGATAATGCGATCTATAAGAGCAGTTTGTGAGAGGGCAATGAGTTGAGAGGGGTGATCACACTTGACTGCAATACCGAGACAAAATTTGGCTTCTCCTTGGTCAGAAATTTGCCATTTCTCACATAGTTGGTCTTTGAATTGGGTGTTAGCAGCTGCATGGCTAGCAATAGAGAGAAAATCATCAACATGTAAACCAGAAATGACAGTGCCATGGTTGTCTTGTTGATAGCAAATGCAATGTTCACAAGAAAGCTGTTTGAAGCCAAGTTCAACCATGCGATCATGGATCATCCGGTTCCAGATTCATCCAGCCTGCTTCATGCCATAAAGTCCTTTCTGAAGCTCCCATACCCAATCTTCCTTTCCAGGCTCCTCAAAACCCTCTGGCTGCTCCATGTAACAATTCTAATCCACTGGGAGAAGACCATATAAGAAGGCAGTCTTGATATTGATCTGCTGGGCATCCCAATCTAGTGCAGTGGCGAGGTGCAGAAGCACATGGAATGATTCCATACACATTGTCAGTGAGGTAGTTTTATCATAATCAAGTCCAAAGATAGCTTCATAGCCCTTACAGACATACCACACCTTGTAACAAGCTGGTGCACCATGTTCGTCATGCCTGAGGTGGAAGACAGGATGACCTCACATCAACTTGCAACCAGCAGGTACAGAAGACCTAGGAACAAGTTTGTAGCCTCCAAGTTCTTTTAATGAAGCAAATTCATCAAGTCATGCTTTGTGCCACTGAGCAGCATTGGCTAATGACATAGCTTCCTTGTAGCTCTTGGGATCATTGAGGTATTCAACATTGATGGGGCCATCTTTAAAGGTGGCATAGGACTTGTGAAGTAGAGCTAGGACTTCATGCATTGTCATAGGAGGGTTATTATGGCATTCAGCATGTTCTTGATGTAAGTGTTCACCTGTAGCAGTAGATTCCTCAACAGCCTTTTGAACAACAGATACTTTTGTAATGCCTTCATTTGCAGCGAGTTTGTCACTTGGGATGGGTATACGAGAAGAACATTGTAGTTCAGATTTGGTGGGTAAAGCGGTACCAGGATTTGCTATGGTTTGTGTGCTAGCTGGTGGTGGAAGATTGTCATGAGACTCTAATTGAGGCAGGAAGCTGGATGGTGCATCAAGTGAGTCAGGCGAGATGATATGAGGTATACTAGCATCATTTGCTTGTGGAGGCCTTGTTCGCTGACTTAGATTGAGCAGCAAGAGCTTCAGTAAGAGTGGTTGTGGTGCTTTGAGCATTGCACTGGATGAGTTTCTGTTCAAGGTCAAGGTGAGTGCAAATATGATTTGAGGTGAATGGATGGGCAACAGTGGAAGTTGCAAGAGATGATGCAACTTCATCACAGACATTAGGAAAGTCCTTGAGAACATTTAGCATCAGTATCATCAAGAAAGACTCTTGATTGGGTAAGCCAATAGCATATATGCATTCCACGAGATTCAATAGGACAATGCTGGTTTGAGCAAAGTGTTCAGTGCACAAATAGCAGGTTTGGAAAGCTTCCTGAATCAGTAAGATTTGGGCAAGGGGACCTGTTGTTTGTGGTGATTTTTGAGAGCAGTACAAACCTCACTCACCAGAGTCAGTCCTTCGAAGCAGCGATACTCCTCCTCATTGATGCACATGGCAATAAACGACTTGACTGCCTTGTTATTGACATCCCAGTTTGCAGCTGCCATGGATTCAGATATAGAGTCTTGTCAGGTGACAGTACTGTTGAGCCATCCAGATAGGCTATAGAGGCTCAGGGTGCTGTCCATATGTTGGGACCATTGCAGCCAGTTATTCTTGGCAAGGGGCAGGCTGAATTCATTCATAGCTGAAATCAAGGATCCAGGAATCTGAATGATAGGAATCTGTGGCAGTGGTGGGATGTGGTAATGGCCTGGAGGAACAGGTAAGGTAGACCCTGGCAAAATGCCAGCTGGTGGCATAGTATCACTTCCACAAGGGTTGACAGGAGGTACAGTCATAGTTGGCAGCAGTAGATGAGATTAGATGAGAAAGACACATGGAGGAGTGAATGTGAAAGAAAAGACAGTAGAGTATGTGTGTTGGTGGGTGTCTCAGATGCAATAGAGCTTTTTCTGCTGGATTTTCTGGATCAAAGGATCAAAGAAAAAAATGCTGAAGCTTCCATGACTCAGATGTGAATCAGAGTGTGAAGCAGTGGCTCATAACCTGTTAAATCTGGAAGCTAAGACAGTGAGATCCTCAGTCGAGCTCTATGCATAATGACTATATTGTACAATACCTAAGACAGCAAGATCCTAATCTACATAGTCAGGTAATGTACAACACTTGTATACATGGTGTGCTTGCCTCAGTCAAGCTCTATGCATAATGACTGAGGAAAGAGAGGAAGAGAGAATTGTAAGGTGGGTGCCACAAAGTGGCGCTGAGTTTGGTTGTGTTTGGTCTTAGAGTAATGGGTTGGATGGAGTGAGCAAGGAGAGACTTAGACTTACTTCTACACCTAAGGATCTGCTTAGCTTTCTACACGTCTTGTATCTCATGCAATAGGATGAGGTTCCGTTTATTGGTGTGTGTATTACAACTTAAGTGTACTGACTAAGGAGATTCTGCACTTTTTTAAACACTCATTGCATTCAAAAAATTACTGTTTGTTCGCAACTTATCGCATAGGTGCATAGACACCCTGTTATACTAAGACAAGGAACACTTTAAAAAACCAAATGAAATAACTACAAATGGATTCTACTGCCCCACAGTAGGACTCTTCAATGTTACCTGACCCCCCGACATTTGTTGATGGTCGAGCTGCCAGATTAGACATCCGACCATCATCGACCCCTGCTCAGTTCGTATTCCCCGTGAGGAGGCAACACGGACTTCCCAACCAGAGGCAGACTAGCCACATAGAAGAGGAGGCTGAGCGGACGATCCAATGTATCCACAGACTCCGGACTCGGGTGATGACACTGAATACGCACAAAGTGTTATCAGAGGCGATCGAGGGGATTACAGAGGGGATGGATGCTTTGAGGCACTTGATCAGTGAGGAGATTAGCAACCCGGTGAAGGAACTATCTATGGATGAGGGAGATGCTCTTGAGGAGGCAATCAGATGAGGTATGAGGACACTGGAGACCCTCAATGCTAATCGCGATACTATAGAGACTCAGCGCGTAAAGCATGAGCTCGAGATGGTATCACCATCTCCTAAGTCAGTGTCTCCATGTCCACGAGGAGGATGACCATTGCCACCTCACCCCTCACATGATTCAAACCCATCCATTGGAGAGATCCCTAGCCCTGTGGAAGCCCATCAAGCTGCACCGGTAACTATCAGACAAGTAGCTCCAGGAGGAACTAATGTTCCACCCACCCAAGAGGTTGTACCCCTGAGAGGGATACCGGTACCTTTACCAGGATTATCGCACCCCCCGTCCACAGGACCATATCAAGCAGAACGGGTAAACCTGTACTCTAGCAAATTATGGAAGAATGCAGGCCCTATCCGATACTTTCCCTTGAGTGAACAAGCAAGCACGACGACTACGCGTCAGGACCCAAATGGACAGATGCGAAGCCCGACACTTGGTAATGGAGGAGCTGCCCTGAGTGATGAGCAGAACTCACACCGGAGGGACAATACCCAGCTCAACAGAGTGGGATTGGATTCCTGCATCCAGCTGAATGGACGCGAGACCTTGGAGAGTTAAGTATGTTGATGACCTCACATACCGATCCATTGATTCAACGATCAATTAATATGCTATCTGTGCCTCAGCAGCCTCAGGAAAGCCAGGTAGCTTATGACCAGCGTATGGAAGCATTGCATCAGCTAGTCCATCCATACTTGCAATTGCCGATCAAGAATGGGCAGCAGACTCAGAGTCAGCCCCATCAATGGCAAGATGAATTCACTGTGGACTATCATGCAGCCCAAAATGGGAGGAATGTAGGGTCAAGCCCTGACCACATACATCTCCCAAAGAGGGAGAGTATGTCGCGAGGGATGTGAGTCATATGCGTTCAGTAACTGCCCCCCCAATGGACATTAATGCATATCGAGCAATGATAAATGTTGGTCAACTGGAGGACTTAAGAATTAGTCGACCTATGAATCATGGACAATGGATCGAAGACAGTACTATACATCTTGAGTACTCTAACGAGGCCCTAGCGAGCAACATTCAACAAGTTAATGCAGTAATACCTTATGTGCAAGCCGCACGGGGTGCTAACAGCGGACCGCCTGGAGGTGACCCCCCCAGCGACAATGATGGCAATGGCAACAATGGTAGAGATGGACACTATAATGACTGAGACTGACCTCCACATATACCAGAATGGGGTGGAGGCAGACATCTGCATCCAGGACGACCTCCTGGATGAGCACCACCAGATGGTGGGCTGCCAGGAGGGGATGGAGGTGGAGGTAGAGGCCCTGTGGGCCCACCAAATCATGATTGACAATGGTGTAGAGTGGCTGTAGTGGCACCAGATGATGGTGCTGGAGGAGTACCGCCAGATGGTGGACCCCAGGAGGAGAAACCCCAGGTGGAGACCCACCAGGTGGAGATCCCTCAGATGATGAGCAGGACGAGGATGAGGAGGATAATCTGATGAATGTCAGATGCCAGGAATGGCAGCGCGCCAATACTCCTGCTCACGATTACGAGGATGAGATCATACAGAAGGCACTTAGGATGATTGAGTCTGTGCGGCGTATGGCCTCAGCATTTTCTCTGGAGACAAGGAGCTTCAAGCCAGCCATCTCAAATAAATACGATGGTTGAACAGACATACAATTCTTCGAGAAATGGCTGTTGGATCTGTTAACTGATTTTGACTTGATGGGACTGGGTCGAGCCACATATGATCGGAAGCATGTCCTTATTGTGTCTAAGTACCTGGAAGGAGATGCTTCAGAATGGTTCTACCAAGAGGTTCAGGACTCTAACCGAGAGAAAATGAGATGGACATTTCCCGAAGTCATAGTAGGACTGATCCGACGTCATTTATACATTGCGACGTCCAAAGACGCTGATACACGATACGAGAGGGTATCGTACTCACTGAAGCAAGGTATACGACGAATGGTTAATGAACTTGAATACTGGGGACGACAACGAGCAGCGAAGCCACAGGATTATGACATCAAGAAATGCATATTTGAAAGTGTTCCTGATTGGATATGATTGGATTGTCTGTTCATATGGTTACTCACTCCCGAGGATAGTCCATTGACTACTATAGTGGAGTATATTGAGGCTCTCGAAAAGGCTAGCAAGTATGAGAAGTCGACATACAGCACAAGTGGTGTACACAGGATAACTTGCCCAAATACGTCATCACGTACTAGTGCATCGCAGCCAATGAGGCCTCATCAAGGAAACCAACCATTCTCTCAAGCTGCTACGCCATTGACTAACCATTGTAATGAGCACACAGGTGATAATGTGAGGGGACCGTGCCCTTCTAATGATCAATCATGCCCACGCCCTACTACCCAGCAGACGGGGCAATGGGGATTTCAACACCATCCTACATCAGTGTCCCAGCAGCCTAATGTGGACTGTAGGGAAGTGCCTAGGGCAACTACTCCTGGCCCAGCTAGACAAGCTACAAATTCAGACTCTTGCTTCCATTGTGGCTGCAAAGGACATTTCAGCAAAGACTGCCCTACTAGGACTAATGAGCGGATGCGAGCCATGGATGACGATGATGACGAGAATGTGGCAGAGACCGCAGCTATTGAGAATGAGGGGGAACCCATAGAGGGTGAAGGGTTGGCTGAACCCTTAGAAGATGAGGACTTTGATTATCAGAATCAAGGTTATGATGGTGATCAGTTTGATGATGGTGACGTCAAAGCTGATGACTGAATAGGATTCATGCATACAGAGGATGATATGCATACTGCCGCAGAATTTATCCTATCCGATGAAGGTGACGACAACTACGAGTGCTTTGCAGTGCTAAGAGATTTGACCGATGATGAAGTACTGCGGTCAGGTCATAGAGATTGGGTAGCCGACCAACCAGAGAATAGCTTAAGGAATGTCACTCCACCCAATATAAGGGATGTTGAGTTCAAGAATCAGGAACTTCATAAAGCTAACAAGGCTCTGGGTCAGGAGAATGACCAACTGAAGGAGATGAATCGTACACTATTAGAGAAGGCCTACTTGTGTGACGCATTCAAGGATGACATTACCCGACTATGCGCACGTATACAGGAACTCGAATTAGGGGAAGACATCCCAATTCTCATGGCTATCAAAGAGGTGAAGCCAGGTGCATCTAATAATACCCTGACTACTGATGGTGACCTGGTGCCAGTACGTAGTCATCTGGTACTTCGGGAGATGCCCGGCAATCGGCCTGATCGTACAGACTCAGAGCAGCGATGCATGTCAGCATATATACGCATTAACGGGGTATTAGCACATGTGTTATTTGACTCTGGGAGCACACTGGACTGCATAAGCCCGGACTTTGCATGCATAGCAAATATCATATGCTTTGAACTGAGGAATCCCACTTCGCTACAATTGGGAACTGTTGACAGTCACTCGAAGGTGAACTATGGTACCAAGCTGAAGCTATCAGTGGGCGGTCAAACGGTGGACCATTACTTTGATGTAGCAAATATTGATCGCTACGATATCGTGATTGGTACCCTGTTCTTACGGGCTAGCAGGACAATTATGAACTTCAAGGACAATACACTGTCAGTATTTGGGAAGATTGTTCCCTCACCTCCAAAGGGGGAGGGACAGGTGCATACGAACCAAACGAGAAGCGTTAAAACTATTCAGACAGATCAGCCCAATAAGCCAGAATGAATCCCTGGTGCGGCAATGGTCACGC
Organism: Neolentinus lepideus HHB14362 ss-1; assembly: GCA_001632425.1. Lineage (NCBI taxonomy): Eukaryota > Fungi > Basidiomycota > Agaricomycetes > Gloeophyllales > Gloeophyllaceae > Neolentinus > Neolentinus lepideus. The sequence continues at coordinate 66,006 of KV425622.1, forward strand.
TGTGACCAAAACGACGAGTAACCATTGAAGAGATCCCTGATGAGGAATTCACCAGGCCTCGCCAATACTCATCTGGACCATTACTGGAGTTAGCTGAGGAAAATTCAACTCATCCAAAAGCTAATAATTCATTGGATGGTAAACTACCTGGAAATGGCAAAGATATTGGACACATCGAGGTGAAATCTCAGCCTAAAGACCCTCCTATAGGTACGGTGGACTTATTGAGTGTGCGTCGAGCAGTGCCCATCAGGCAGCTGCGAGGACGAAAAAGTGATGTGATTCAGAAGATCCCATCGCTGAATGTGGACTCCACACCTACTCTTCACTCATCTTATGATGGACTAAGGGATAAGTTTGGCAACAAGGATCCCTTTGGGCTTAACGAACCTATATTGGACACATTTGAGGAATGCATTTGACATACCCATGAGCATGGTGATTTCTCTGAAGAAGATATTCCCCGCCTTCGGGAAAAGTGGCTGGAACACTGTAAGGACTTAATGGGAGATATACCATTGAGACTACCACCTCTGCGTCCCATTAATCACCATATACCTCTCAAGGACGATAATGCACAGTACAACTACCACCTGCCGCATTGTCCTGAGTCGATGTGACCACTACTATTGGCAAAGATTGAACATTATAAGTCAGCTAATTGGTGGAAGGACATTACGGTTAGCCAAGTGGCACCATTATTGTGCATTCCCAAGAAAGATGGTCAACTATGGACAGTTGTGGATTGCAGACAACGCAATGATAACACCCTCCATGATGTCACTCCATTCCCAGATCAAGACCAGATTCACATGGACGTAGCGAAGGCCAACTACCACTCAAAGATAGACATGTTGGATGCATATGAACAGATTCGTATTGATCCAAAGGACATATGGAAAACTGCCTTTGCAACTATCTATGGTACTTTCTTGAGCTACATTATGCAGCAAGGTGATATGAACGCTCCTGCTACATTCCAACGACTCATGACATTTATATTCCGTGAATTCATTGGAGTGTTTGTACATGTCTACCTGGATGATATATTCATGTTCTCGGAATCCATAGAAGTTCACGAGAAGCATTTGGGGATGGTATTCGATCGCCTTAGGCAATATCAGATGTACTTGAGCAAAACCAAATGTGACCTGTATTCAAAAAGGATGGACTGTCTTGGACATGTGATCGACGACTGTGGGTTCCATGTGGATTCAGATAAGATGGCGAGGATTCAGGAATGGAGAACACCTCATAACTTCAATGAAGTCTAACGATTTTTGGGTTTAGTACAATACCTTGCGCACTTCATGCCAGATGTCACGGCCTACACTGGGCCATTGGCTAGCATGTGCCAGGATAATCGTTCTTTTGTATGGCAGCCGATGCATGGCAAGTGCTTTGAATCTATCAAAGTGATGGCATGTCGAGCTCCAATCCTCAAACCTGTGGACGTGAAGATTAATGAACCTATATGGGTGATATGTGATGCCTCAGTATTGGGTGTTGGGGCCGTATATGGCCAAGGACCAGATTGGCAGATGTGTCGACCCGCTGGATTCATGTCAAAGAAGTTTACATCGGTGCAACAGGCGTACTGCACATTCGAGCATGAAACAATTGCGATACTCGAAGCCTTACTGAAATGGGAGGACAAACTGATAGGACACCCCATAACTGTCATGACAGACCACAAGGCTCTGGAATTCTTCAAATCTCAGAAATGTCTCTCTCACCGACAGACACGGTGGATGGAATATCTGAGTCGATTCGATTATACTATCCACTATGTCAAAGGCAAATCGAACAAAGTTGCAGATTGCTTCTCACGCTACTATGAGAGCAACAACATTGATGACTTGCAACCGGAGGATGAGTACATTGTCGCGGATAGGCATCTCGACCCTAAGGGGGAAGATTTACCCCCTATATGGCTTGAGGAACTCAGAACTGCTACCGTGGGGCCAGGACAGATAGGCCCCCCCTTCCTCGAAGATCCCAGAGATTAAGGGATCTGACCATGCAGGAGTCCTGATGTAAAGAGGCAGCAGAAATGGCACAGGCCATACCCAATCTGATTGATCCTTTGTCCGATGTTAAGGAATCATCGAAGGGTGCACCCGTAGATAAGGAGGATGATGATCCTTCTATCGCTAAGTCAATAGCGACTCGCCAATCACCCCATGCTATTATCAAAGGCAATCGTAGTATATTGACTGCTATATCGAAGGGATACGCTGAAGATGAATTCTTTTCCAAGCTCAATAAGGACACTGCACAGAAAGCTTTCATGTTCAGAAATGGATTCATATGGCATAAATCACAGGACTCTACATTCACTTTATGCATTCCCCAAATGAAGTACGAGAAGCGTCGACTTAATGAGATTGTATTGGACCAGTGCCACTCGACCATTGGCCACTTGGGAGTGGCACACACATTCAGCTATATTCATCGCTGGTACTGGTGGCCAAAGCTGGGCAACCAAGTTGAATGTTATTGCGCATCATGCGGAGTCTGTCAGACTACCAAGGACTCTCCAAAGTGGCCCATGGGCCTACTACATTTGATGCCTATTCCAACTCGTCCATGGGGATCAATTGGAATGGATTTTGTGGGACCCTTTCCACCAGCTGAGGGACATGATTACCTGTGGGTGGTCATTTGCTGTCTCACATCCATGGTACATTTGATACCTACCAAGACGACCGCTAAAGCATCAGATGTGGCATAGCTATATTACGATCGAATAGTGCGACTACATGGCATGCCTGACTCTATAGTATCAGCTTGTGACTCCAAGTTCACTGCTAAATTCTGGAAGGAACTGCATAAACTACTGGGTACTGGACTACTAATGTCCACCACATTTCATCCACAAACAGATGGAGTGTCGGAACGGTCCATACGTACAGTAGCTCAAATCTTACGGGCTTTAGTGAATGCTAGCCAATCTGATTGGGTGGAAAAAATCCCCATGGTGGAGTTTGCTATCAATTCTAGCATTAGCAAGAGTACGGGATTTGCCCCATTTGAGTTAAACTATGGGTCAATGCCCCAGATAGCCATTACGTTGAACCCAGATCCTGTCATGCCAGGTGTCAGGCAGTTTGCTGAACATGCACTGTTGAACCTGGCTCATGTGCATGATGCTATCATTGAGAGTCGGGTGATTCAATCCCATTATGCCAACAAACACCGACGCCCAGACGAAGTGATTAACCTGGGCAACCTAGTTTACCTATCGACTGAGAACTTAAACTTACCCAAGGGACGGGCTAGGAAGCTGATGCCTTGGTTTATTGGACCCTATGAGGTTGAAAAGGGCGATGCCACTAAATCGATGTATACGCTGAAATTACCACTGGAGTTAACCAAGTGGCGTATTCACCCCACATTCCATGTCAGTAGACTACGACATCATGAAGGGAATGATGAGACCATATTCCCTCACTGAGAATCATATACGGCTTATGACTTTGGTGAGCCCAAAGAGGTCGAGTGGCTAGTAGAAGAAATCATGGCCCATAGATGGGTAAATTCATCAATTCAATTCTTAATTTGATGGCAGATTGGCAAAGCTACATGGGAACCGCTATCATCCTGTAATGAACTGGAGGCCTTCGACAACTACATGGAGCTCCAAGGTGTCACAAGGCCTGAGGCCTTACCACATAGAGGCCTCAATGGCAAGTGCTCAAAGCGCCAACAGTAGGCACTTGGAGTGCCCACTGTAAGTGCTCAATATGATGACCTAATAGGTGCTAAACGAAGTTGATGCATCAGTAACGCCTGGTGGCACCAGAATATAGTGCATTGGTACTTCAATCGGGCTTTCAAAAACTTCAACCTGAACCATTGGCTGCCAAATCGTTACTACTTGTCATCTCTCTTCTACTATGGCTAACACTCGCTACCCTATGCCTACTGTGATCATCCACGGTGGCAATAACTTTCCTAAGATGATCTCTGAGTGCCGCAAAAGTATTAAGGACCTGGAGGAGGTCAACTATGTCCAGTTCACCATGGTCGAGAATTTGAGGCTCAACTTGGATGAGGCCCAGGAAGATCTTAGGAAGGTGAAAGCCTCCATCCACCAGTGTCACGAGCATTATCACCACAACACTCAGCACAATGACATTCACTGTTGCGATGTGGGGCATACTTCGTTGTCGTGGACTAGTGGGCAGCAGCACCACAGGGAGTTGGAGAGGGAATATGAGCACCACGGAGAGAGGAAGTGCTATAGGGAACTGGAGAGCCCATTCGTAGAGATAGAGCACTTGGCTAAGCATTCATCATCCTCTTTTAGGCCAATGGACATCTCAGAGGACCGCTACAAGCAGCCAATGACCACATCGTCGGAGGACCAGTCAGTCAAGCTGCCAGAGCAGAGTGACAGCACCTCACCGGTGATATGCTATGTGTGCAGACACAAGGGGGGAATCCATATGCACGAGATGGGTGCAAAGGTCGGTAGGTGATAAACAGAGTGCAAGCGATAGGCAGATGCACTCAACCTCGGGGGTAAAACACCTACACCTATGCTCCGCTAGATAGATGGGGGATGTCATCCGACTAGGGTTGGAAGGGTAGAACGGCCTACGGACACTTCACTAAGGTTCGTGGGGTTGAGGACTGAAGTCATGCGCACTGAGACACGGACACCACTTAGTAAGGTGGGAGGAAGGTGGACGAGGTAGACTATGGTTGTGGACACACGGGCCCTACTAAACACAATGTGTACTTGGATGCTACTGAGGCTTCTTGCCTGAACCTAGCACAAAACCACTTGGGGCTGCTAGGGTCACTGATGAACGCTCGCAGACACTTGGGTCACAGATACTTCTCTGGCGAAGCAGGGATGATGTCCGCTCGCATAATAGACTAGACTAGGCTTAGATTAGCTTTACTGGTTAGGGAACGACTCACTGTGGACAAGTCAATAGATCAATTAGATGAACTGCCTTAGAGCGCAAAGACACTCCGAGAGTAAAAACGTCTTTTAGAGGTAAGCACTGAGTTGTACAGAATGAGACTAGAGGGAGAGAACCCACTATGAGCTAACGGGGGTACTAACTTGTCCTCTCACCTGTCTTCCTATCGCCTTTATCCTGTCCCCTTTGACAAGACTCCTTCACACCGCAAACCATCCCTAAGACTTCACCTGTCGTGTCCATACTCTTGACCCCGAACACGTAAGCGCATCCTCCCACCAATGACTCCTACACCCATCTGGTCCTGTCGTCGGTTAGGTGCACCCACGTCCACAATGCTCCTGAGGTGTCGAGGAAAGCTATGAGCCTCATGGCATATCCTCTGCGGTCTTAGCCTCGACCATCCTTTCACATCCAGTAATGCACACTACCGAACTGTTCATAGTAGTGGTGGACCTTCAGCTACCCTTTTTGCAAATGCTTCCCTGGCCTGTCATTCCAGAAGGATAGGCCTCTACTATGTCCGTTGAAGGATCAGTGGTCTCCCATGTGCCGTTGCGATGCCTGCTGCAGCATGGGTAGCGAACTACCTTGATGGTGTCTGGTGTGTTACTGCCCATCGGCCCTACTAAGTCCAATGATCTGAGACCATCTTGGTTGTCAGTATAGGATACGCGTCGACATCTGCTCTCCATACGCATTGAGTGGATACGTTCCACGTGACCTTGTCCACGAGTCATCTGCAGATAGGCCTGATGCGTGATACCATCTGGCACACCTAACTGTCCATATACCCATGGACACCTCATATCTGTCATGGACGAGAGTAGTGTTAGGTCATCGAAATGCCATTTTCTCCAGGCAGGATCATCCGGTGCATATCACTGGTGGGCTGGGGTGGTCCAGGTATGGGATGGGGCACTGAGTCGGTTATCACACATGGGATGGACTCAACTGCAGTGCCAAGTCAGGCCTCACAGTCTAAAGGGGGAGGGGAACTCAAGGAACAAGCAGAGGAACCCCCCACCATGACACCACCGATGACCGAGCCTATGATCACGATGGCCTCATTTGTAGACACCCCCACAAATGAGGTGTTCCTCAAACTCGTCGAGAAGTGCCCCGAACTGGCCCCGAGAGGATTCCAGAAGGGCAGCATGACCACGCTGAAGGTGTGAGCTAGATGGTGGTGTTTCCTGCACCATGCTGGCCGTAAACTCGAAAACACAGATGCATTCATCGATTTCGTCCTTCATATCATTGCGTCTGGCCAGTACAAGGCCGCCATTGATAATGAGGAGGTTACAAAAGCCACCCATAGGTTGTCGCCTGATTTCACGGGTGACCCCACCGATGAAGCCCATGTTCTCAAGTACCTGGCTGAGTGTGGGACCTGGACAGCAGGGCTGTCCTACAATAGTGCGGTTGAGCTTGGCAAATTGAGGGGCGTGAGGCATACACCTACACAGGACCCTTTCACGGACTAAGAGGGGAGTAAAGCTGCCTTCGCACCCTCCCCGATGCTTTATGATTATGATGATTTCTTGAACTACGAACTATTTGCAATCCTGCGGCCTCGCCATGTATAATGATCATTGAATCACGCCGCACATTTCCCATCGCATTGTATATGACCATTGGGTCCCTGAACCCCTATCTATATATTACCTCACATAATAAATGAATATTTGTATCACTCCCCATTGACTTGGAAGCCATGTTTTGCTCTAAGTGGGGAGGGTGTAAGGTGGGTGCCACAAAGTGGCGCTGAGTTTGGTTGTGTTTGGTCTTAGAGTAATGGGTTGGACGGAGTGAGCAAGGAGAGACTTAGACTTACTTCTACACCTAAGGATCTGCTTAGCTTTCTACACGTTGATACACCCTATGTGTCTCTAGGCTCAGAAAACGCATTTTTGGCACTTTTGCACTATTTCTCACACTATGTGCAATAGCGCTAGGGCTCCCGGTCTGGTGGCACAAGCAATATTCAAGTTTTTATTGATTTTTCCAGCTATTTCCTGCACTCCTCGACACTTCGATCTCATTCAGCAGGTGCTCTGCTGCATTATGTAAGCAAGCGCACCCATCTCGACAATAGCGGCAGTGCTGTGGTATCCTTCCAACAAGTGGCATAGTGCGGCAGTGTTGCACTGCTTCAGCTGCAGCCGGCAGTGTGGTCTCTATCAAGCTCAAGTCGTTCCGAGGCTGTGCGTGCATTGCGGGCACCTGTGCAGCCTCCACCTGGAGCAATAGCACTTTTTGATGCGATGCTGTGCACTTTCCCATGCTTCTTTCGGTATGCGGTGGCCTGTGCATATGGACACTGTAGCCTACAGAGATTGTTCCCCCTGTCTGAGGTTTGAGATAGATCAGTTTCAGGAGTAGTTTCATTTTGTTAGCATATGGCTCTTGGTTCATTTGTTTACCCAGTAGAGTACTTTAGTTGGACCTCCTATAGGCAGACAAGCCAGGCAACAGGCAACCCAGTCAGTCCTCCCTGTGCAATCTAGTGTTCCCATCTCATTCCTGCATCTATCTCTGAGCTTCCTGCATCTTGCATCCTTCCTCCAATCTCTGCATCGCTATCTCTCTGCCTATGATAAGAGCGCCAAGTCACTATCATCGCTATACGTCGCTAGAGCGCTACATCGCTATCTCACCAACTGCTAATAGGCACGCTGTGTCGCACCTTGTCACTTTCCGATTGTGTTCTATTTTTAGCCTCCCATCGCTATTCCATCACCATCTTTCTGCGTCCCACTTCGCATCGTGGTTTCTTTTGGTTTTTTTCATATACGTCACATTTGTGGTTTGCGGTCTCAGCCCTATCCTTCCATTTACTCCCTCTGAACTATCTATTACCCTTCGACTCCCCAGACCTCACAGCCATCTGACACCAAGGGCTTTGGTGTTTGCTTTGTGGTTGTGTCTACACTTTAGGTCTCATTTCCAGTGGGTTTCGTTGTGTGTTCGTGTACATCAACATCTTGTATCTCATGCAATAGGATGAGGTTCCATTTATCGGTGTGTGTATTACAACTTAAGTGTACTGACTAAGGAGATTCTGCAAGAATGCTGTCCATGTATACCCAAGAATCTTGTCATGTGCCCAGAGGCCTTCACATCATATCCTTAACAGGCTTGACCATTACAACGTAGTATAATGACTTCAAAGAGGAAAGGCATCACGACTCTCAGCCATTGCTTGCAGACAAGCAGAACTTGAGCAAAGTGGGCCATTGCACTGCATGGCTTTTTCCATGAGTCCTGAGTTAATTCTTGTGTCTTTGATATCTTTGAGCATATGTGACTGTTGCTTTCCATGGCAAATATTTTTAAGTCTGAGAGAGGTATAGTGGATAGGTGATCATTATTCCCTTCCCATCTCCATGCCATGATTATACCATATATTACCATGTTTTCTGCCTTGTACTAGTCTGCTGGCTTCAGTAATTGAAAGCTTCCCAATAATCAACAATACTCTCATTGTAAAAGGAGCCAATCAAGTAGTACTATTGTCACACCTAGAGTAAAATTTGGAGAAATTTCGAAAAAATGCAAACATATTTGGGGTTCCTGGTTCTAAAAATAGCTCAGATGTCAACAGACAGGTGACTGAAAAATAAGGGAAAATTGCGACAAATCAGAATATATTCTTTGACACCATTAGTGCTATAAATAACTATGACAAACATCTGTGGAAAAATGGCCTCTGCAGGTTCGGATAAAATCAGGAAAATGCCTAAAAATGCACAAGATTATTGAGTGCATCACAAATTACAACTTTCGAAAAATTTCTGCACAATCCTGGTTCCTGCACTCTACCCCTTTGGGAGGGTAATTACCCAATAAGGGGAAACTACCCCTGGAAACAAACAGAGGGAACAACTATGATCCAAATGGGCACCCACTCAAACATTGCCATATTGGGAAACTGATTACCTAATGATGGGAAACCACCCCTGGAAACAAACAGAGCAAACTATTGCAGTCAGAATGGGTTTCCATTGAAAAATTACCAAATTTGGGTGATGCCTGAGTTTCTGTGCATTTTAACACATTTTTTCCGAATTTATTTGGGCCTGCAGGGGCCATTTTCCCATAGCCCAGATGTGCACCATAGTTATTTATAGCCTCATAGCGCCTGGGAATATATTCTGTTTTTTTTGTAAATTCACCTTGTTTTTCCAGTATTTTGGACTATTTTTAGAACCAAAAAACACCCTGAAAAATACTTGCATTTTTTCGAAATTTTACTCTAAGTGTAGCAATAGTACTATTTAATTGGCTGGAAGCACTCCTTTCACTGAGTATTCTTGATTGCTGTACGTGGCAATGCCATGGGGATAGTTTCAACTTATGAAGCCAGTACACTAGTACAAGGTAAGAGACATACCCATAATATCAATGACATTCATATTTGGAAAATACAAACAAACAAACAAACCTGTGGATGGATGGCTGCCCAGGATGTACAAATTTTTGTGATATTATTAGCAATTTTCCCCAGTTTTTAAATGAGAATACTAGTTATTGGTGAGCAATGACATAAACAGTGTGCAAGTCTGAGCAGAAATGCACACTGTCTACATCATTCTCTTGGCGGTATCCCATGCTCACTCAAAGGATGGACTAATGAAGCCAGTAAACCATTACAAGTAAACACTAAGTCCTACATATGGCACACACACAGTCATTGACCAATCAGATCACTCCAATGCAAATTGACATGGAATCCCCATCCACACCACTGACTTTGAATCCTTCATGTAGTCAATTCCCACAGTCAATAAGAGCTGGAACACTGTATAAAATATGGGATAAGGAGAACAGCCTCTAAAATGGGGATAATATTTTGAGAGATGCAGACAGGTACCAGAAGCTTATATTAAAACATTTGGAAAGATAGGAGCTACTAAAATTGAGCCAAAAACTGATCAGATGCACTACAAAACACACTTTGTAGTCAACACTACATGAGAATAGTCCCACAACTTCTCAGTCATCATGCTTATGTTCAGCAGTGTGCTCATTTTTCATGTAACACTGCAGGCATGGTACCTTGTATTCGGTGATTAAATGATGATTATATAGTGATTGAATAACTTATACAACTATAATTATCTCCCTGAGGATATGGTCATTTTATACTCAGTTGGCTCTGCAATTTATTCCGCTTGTAGACCTCAGTATTTGTGGGAAGATAGCTAGAATGGGGTATTGGATTGCAATGAAGAACATATGGTGATAATATGAAATTTACAACATATCTTACTATAATCCTGCTAATCTTATTCTGATTATATGTTGATCCTCTGATTGTATGCTGATTATATGCTGATTTTATTTTGAGTCACAATAAGATCAACATATGCTCAACTGAGGTCATATGATAACATGTATTAAATACCCTCTTGCAGTACACATTTGACTTTATCACACTATGCTCTGGCTTGCAATCTAGCACCTCATTCTGATGACATTCAAATGGTGTCTAGTATGATCACGTTGAATAAATGATGGAGTTAATGAGATATAATTTTGGCACATGTTGATGGAGTTTATCCTGATTATTTTCATTATCTAATCTGCACATAATCACCATTTAATCACGGATTACAAGGTACCTTGCCCGCAGTGTAAAGACATGTTCTGGTTAGTGTTGTCACCGTCCAGTTCCTGAACCTGGCTGAACCCATTTGAATCTGGAACCAGACCCAGGTTCTGGTTCAAGGTACAGATTTTAGCTGGACCAAACCCAAAATAAGGTTCACAGGGCCACGAAGAGCCTGAACCACATCTAAATATGGGAATTTTGCAGGTTTGAACCTGAACTGGACTAGAACTGGACCTGAGTTTAGGTCCAGGGTCTGGGAACTATCCTGAACCAGACTCAGAGTTTGGTTCCAGGTCCAGAAATTTTCAGCAAAAACTGGACTGAGCCAGACCATGGCATTACTAGTTCTGGTGGACAAGGATGACACAAGGCATGAAACAAACAGAGGGGGACAACTGTGAACTAAATGGGCACCCACTAATGAAATTGCCATATTAGGAAACTGATTACCTAATGATGGGAAACCATCCCTGCAAACAAACAGGGCAAACAATTGCAGTCAAAATGGGTATCCACTCAAAAATTGGCATATTAGCACATTGAATGACTGAACATATGAGGTGAATTCATATCCTGTCCAATATGTCAACACAATGTTTTAAATTCTGGACTGACCCCATATCAAGTTGTATATCCCTTATTTAGGCAGTGAATCATAGGTGCTCTGCTATATCAGCGATGAGCAAAAATATTGAACGGATTCAAATGTATTACCATATCTGGATATGAGTTTGAGGCTACAGGCTGTGTGATAGTACAAATAAGGATGGACATATACAACAATGTGATAGTTTAATTCTCAACCCAATATGGAAGTATAGGCCATATTTGGTATCTAGGAGTGCATTTGGGACAGACCACAGATCCAAAATATTGATATCAATAGTGTTTTGCATAGGAACCCAATCACATATATCTAATTTAAGACAGGTCAATATGTAATCAGGCTGCCAGTGGCTGCTGCAGTAAGCCACTCATGAGCCATCAGTGGCCCACCAGTAGCTGAGAGCAGTAAGCCACTCATGAGCTGTCAGCAGCCCGCCAGTAGCTGAGAGCAGCTTGACAACTGCTCCAAGCACCAGTGTACTCAAGAAGCACTGGCTCCCACCAGGTGTGTACCTTGCAACCAGGTACGGTGCAAGTCCCAGACTCCATACAAATGAGAAAATTGCTGCATGAAGTCTTATGTGATTTTTTGTATTTATCTTGCAATGATTTTGTCCCCTTCTCAATATGTACTGAAACTAATCAAATCACTCACATATCCACTCAGCAGGTAGGAGTGGCTCCTATAAGTGGTGAGCTCAGCAATGCTGCTTTTGTGCCACTGGCAGCCTGCTAACAGGCCACCTCATATAAATCACAGGCTATATATGAAATATCAATTATATCCCAGACAGAATTTCAATGTTGAAATCTAGTAAATTATTTGACCTCTGCTGATATGCTAATCCATAGATGAGATATTTTACTACATATATGATCACTGCATACTTGATTGACAACTGTTATACCATAGCATTATCCATATTTAGCCTACACCACCATATATACATGCAAGTGAAATATGAAATATCAACCAACTTATTGTTCCTACTCACATCTGCTCCCATATTTGGGATTGACTACCATCTATGGTGGAACATTTATAGTCTGAAATCAGTATCCAATATCCTCTCCATCACATATATTATCTTATGGTTTAACATTTGGAACTGTATCTAGGTCAATTTCATATGTTGGGTTGTCTGATGTGTAGGAAGCTGATTACCTGATTAGGGTGCTGCCATATTGGGAAACTGATTATGTAATAATGGGAAACCATCCCTGGAAACAAACAGAGCAAGCAATTGCAGTCAAAATGGGCATCCACTCAAGAATTGCCATATTAGGAAGCTGATTACCTGATTAGGGTGCTGCTACCTGGGTCCACCAGCAATCCCTCTGAATTGTTGTGCATGTTTAGGCATTTTCCTGATTTTATTTGAGCCTGCAGGGCCCATTTTCCCACATACCAGATGTTTGTCATAGTTATTTATAGCACTAATGGTACCAAAGAATATATTCTCAGTTTTCCTAATTTTATTTATTTTTCTGGTCACTTGTCTGTTCCTTCAGCACTTTGGAGCAATTTTTCGAACCAGGAAAGACTGCCAAATATCTTCACATTTCTTTTTGACATTTCTCCCAATTTTAAGCTAAGCATCACAATAGTACTGCTTTATTGGCCCCTTTTAAATGAGAGTATTGTGGATTACTGCACCAGTGGTATGGAGAAACTTTGGTATTTCAACTAATGAAGCCAGTAGGCTAGTACAATGCAAGAAACATACGTGTAATATCAATAATGCTCACATTTGGAAGATACAAACAAACAAATTAACCCATAAATGGGCAGACACCCAGGGTTGTACAATTTTTTGTGATATTACTGCCAGTGTCAATTTTTCCTGGGTTTTGAATGGAAATACTAGTTATTGGTGAGCAATGACATAAACAGTGTGCAAGTCTGAGTGGAAATGCATGCTGTCTATGTCATTCTCTCGGTGGTATTGCACACTCACTCAATGGACTGACTAATGAAGCCAGTAAACCGTTACAAGTCCTACAAATAGCATACATGCAGTCACTGACCAATCAGATCGCTCCAATGCAAATTGATGCAGAATCCCCATCTGTGCCTTCAAATCCTTCTTGTAGTCAATTCCCACGGTCAATAAGAGCTGGAACACTGTATAATATATTGGAACAGATGAACAGGCCCTAAAATGAAGAAAATATTCTAGGAGATGTGGAAGGGTATCAGAAGCTTATATTAAAAAAATCAGAGAGTTAGAAATCATTGAAATTGAGGGGAAGGCCGAAAACTGATCAGAAGCACTACAAAACATGTTTTGTAGTCTTTTTGTAGTCAACACTACAAGCGGACTTGAAAGTGGACATCAAATAGTGTAGTTATGACTAAAGTCCCAGACAAGCAAAGACAACAAATTTGGGGACTGGATTTTCCCAGCCCCAACAGCCATGGGAACCTCATTTTTATTGCAGAAATGAGTGATTTGGACACTAAGGAAGTGATTGGTACAAGCCAATTTCTCATAAACCCCCTGTAACCCCCAATAATGGGTTGGGATAGGCTGAAAATTTGGCTGTATACAAAATAAATCAGGAAAAATATGAAAAATATGTCAATCGACTCCTTTTAATGAGCTGAGTCTGAATCTGGCTTAAATCTAATAATCAGATGGGCCAATATGCCATAATCACTCTTCTAAGTTCAGGCCAGATATGGAAATCTGACTAACAGATATCAGCCCAGGAAGGACCAGAGACAATTCTTTGCAAGGATCTACAGGTCACAGACAGTCCAGGTCAGACCCGGGAGGCCCAGTAAGGGTATATAATGCCATTGAGATGGCCCAAAATTTTGGCCATATCAAAATGTCATGGGAAAAAATCAGTGACACCATTTTTGGACATTTTTAACCTCTCTAGTCCAAATCCGAGGTGGGTTTCATGTAAAACACTCTGGCTCAGCTGGAAACAAATTTGTTGTCTTTGCCTGTCTGGGACTGTACCTGAAAGTAATCCCATGACTTCTCAGCCATCATGCTTACGTTTGGCAGCACACTCATTTTCCCTGTAAAGACTCATCCTTTGTAAACTCAGGACTCGTAATTGCAGAGGTGGATATTTCTGACTTGAAATTGAAAGCACTAGAGCTAGTGTCGCAAAAGACTGCATCTGAAACCTTCAGCACAGGCTTCAAAATTCCATTGACGATCTCATCAGGTAGACTAGGCATCTTGAGTTCAGAAGGAGATGGCAGATTCAGTTTCTTGTTGTCAAGGTTATCATTCAACAGGGTATATGCGAGCATCATGATATCATGTACCTAATGCATACAACAGGTGAGGTGATTTGTCTCCATTGTTCTAATCGTAGCAGCACAAGCACCAGTCCCTGACTCCATATGAGTCAGAAATTGCCTGGCACTAGCGATGAATGCGTAGATTTTCATCGTTATTGTACAGTGCATAGTAAATACAAGGATGGAGAATATTTATTAGAAGACCTCCAGTTGAACCAGTTCACTATTGGAGTAGAACAAAACACTACTGTTTCGACACCCAATGGTCCATTGTTTCCATTAGATATTCGCGACAGGCGTTCCTGGATGAGGAAGGCGTGAATAGTGTTGTGCCAGGCCTGGCCCAAAAGCCAGAGCTGGGCTGGGCCAGGTCCTAATTAGGCTGGGCTGGGCTGGGCCAAAGCCCTCATAGGCCCGTTGTATAGGGCCCAGCCTGGAGGTCAGGCCAGCTGTGCTGAGCCAACTAGGCTGCAGCTTCGATTACTATCTGTAACAGTAGCTGTACTGTTTACGGAGATCATATATACTCATTAATCTATGTGCATGACACATCTGAAGTTGTAGTGTGACAATTTGCATGCCTATGCTGAAGTCGATACTGAAGAACATTTAGTGATGTACTGAGTCACACCACAAAAATGTATTCATATATAGTGCTGTGGTCATTTTTATCAGGCAAAACCAGCCATTACCTTCGAGCAAATGATGTTTTTGACCAAGCCCACAGCTTCACATAGATTCCTGACATTTTCGCACTCTCGTAGGCTATCCTACTTTCTTTACTCGAGGCCGCAGCCTAGGCTGGAGCTGAGCTGGTGATAGGCCCCATTGGCTTCTCACCCCAGAAAACGCGATTTAGGGTGATTCCGCATGCTTCGTGGGAATGGCAACTTAGCAACTCAATAGTGCACTGTCGATACTCCACGCACTAGCGACCCTATGCACCAGTGACAAGGCTCTCAGCTCTTCAGCACACTTAGGACGGCTCCTTGGTAGCTTGGTTGGTCAAACATCATTCAGTCGAGTCATCGGCATCTCGGCATGCATTGCCTGCCATTGTTACTGCGGTCTGAACTGAGGCGGTGTCTCAGGGTGCCTTTCCATATGGTGTACAGCCCACTGTTGCTTCAGGTCAGCGCTAGTTCTATTGGCACAACTTTCCTTATGCGTGCAGTGTGCATCGACACATGGCACGACTACAGCTATCACGACACCACCACACCACAGAGCGGCCCCACCCTTTATCCCTCTTTCAGCAGGATCGTGCTAGTATCGGCAGCATAGCCCACCCATGGATCATCGAAGAGGCACGCTCTAATGCAAAGTCAAGACACACCCGACTGGCTCCCATCCACGGAACGGTGCGTGTGCTAGAGTTGGTCGCAAGGGGTACTGGTCAAGGATCGCATGTGGGATAGGAGCAAGGTAGTACAAGTCATATGGATGTGAGGCTGAGCAGAGGCACAACTCATGGTAGTAGGTAGATAGGATCGGACATAGAGCAGTCGCTCTCTTGTATTTAAGACATTACTCTACGGTTTGTACAAACAAGTTATCTTCACCACACTCTTCAGATTTCAGTCTCACGTCAGAGTTTCTTTTAAGTCCGTCTTGTGACTCGCATTTAGGTACTCTTGCGTACCTCTGACTTCACCCAGAGATAGCAACAGAGTACACCAGTGTAGTGTTGCTGTTCATAAGCAATCCCTTATAAGTCCCTTCCTCCTAGACAGCCCCGTGCACTGTAGCATAGTGCTAACCAGAGTCTATACACGTCCGAGTTAGAGATAGCGACTACAAGTAGCGCTCCTCTATAGAGCACCGAAGATTATACAGCACCGAGTAGGAGGAGCATCGTATAGCACCTACACAGTGCCGTGCACATAGCGCTATATAGCGCATAGCGTCACCTTCTATCCTCAGACTGCCGCCGAGTAGTGACTTGGCACCAACCTCCCTTTAGCCCCAACTATACGTCTCAACAACACCCATCCCCTCTGAACTATATTACCCTTCATTACTCTGGGCCTCGCAGCCATCTGAAACCAAGGGCTTTGGTGTTTGCTTTGTGGTTGTGTCTACCCTTTAGGTCTCATTTCCACGGGTTTCGTTGTGTGTCTGTGCATATCACCGGAGCCGGGCTGGGCCCACTATAGATGGCTTGGCCTGAAGTTTGGCTGAGGGACGACCTAAAGGGTGCGGTAGTGTGAATGCAATCTGGGTTCACACGCGATAGAGGGTGCATTTGGCAGCTAAAGGGTGCGATAAAAGGTAGAGGGTGCGAAAACAAGGCGGGGGAGTGTGCCCGCCCTCTAGCCCATATTTGGTCACATCCTGCCATGGCACAGAGTACTGGCTGCTACCAATCTGCAGTACTGTACTGCAAGGTCTATATAGTGTATTATGAGAAAGTAAAATAGAACAAAGTACTAGTATTGCATGAGACCTGACTATTAGGTTAGTTACCACCTATAACCCCGAACAACCAGTCATAAGGAAGTGCCATCAACTGGGTCTCATCCAAGTCAGCATATAGAAACTCTTCCATCGACATCAAGCTGAAGTCCAGGAAAGGATGCATCTGAGTCTCCTGGCTTTCAGCCCTACCATCAGGGAGGTATGAGGGATCGAGCGAGTTTCTGTCATTCTCTGCTGGCATGCGTGTTGCTTCGGATGCAACCTCAGTATCCAAGCAGTGTTCCTCACTGACCATTGAGAGTACTGTCGAATGGGGGGATGGAATCGGTTTGGATGTGGCTGCAGCTGTCGATGTGTCTGAGTCATCAGAGCTATCTAGGTGTCCCTGGATGCTAGGGTGATCAGCCTGGCGACGAGCTCCTTTCAATGGCCCATCCTTGAGATCAGACATCTGTTTCTCGATTTCCTTCTTCCTCTCCACCCATGTCTTGCGTGTGCTGAGTCCCAACTCCTGCTCGGCCTCAAGTTCCTGTCGCTCTTGCTGGAGGATAATTCTCTCATCTGAGCAGCAAGATTGCAGCTCAATCTGCAGTACGGAGAGTCGATCCTGGATCTCTCCCTTGTGAATCAGGGAATCGTGCTTCTTCTGAGAACTGGCTGCGAGTTCATCCTTTAACCTCATATACTCAGCCTGGTAATGACTCTTCTGAGTGTTTTTCTTCCTCTTAGATTCCTGCCTCTGTGCACTATGTCTCTCTCACTCTGCTGGACCATTCCAATGGTTGTGGTCCTCAAAAGCAGCAAATTCAGCTGCCAGCACTTGATCTTGGGAATATGCCCTGGGAGACAATATTAAGCTCTCCTGCCTTTGTCTGTATTTACAGGAGGATTCACATCTTAATTGCATCCAGCAAGGATGAATTTATGCCTGTCTCTGCATTCCAAGCGGCATGTGCGGTCTCTACAAGATTTGTATGGTCTGGAGTACTGAGCCAATTCTCCTTTGGCATTGGGGATAAGAATTGATTGACAGATGGGAGATACCAAGGGTGAGAAATCTTCTGGGCATACCAGTCTGAGTAATACATCAGCAAAAGCTTGAAAGGCAATAGGTGAGAGCGCACCTCGTACAGCTTTGTATTCTGATGTGAAGCACCATTCTTGCCAGGCTTGGACCTTGGCCTTGTTCCGGAGACCTGGAAAGCCTTTCAAGCGCTTGATTACTTCAATGGGTATGTCTTTAGGAAGGTTGTCTATATTTCTACTTGAATTGTAAGAGCTATGTCATGCCAGAAAGACAGTTAAAGAGAAAGTACCTGTCCCAATGTGTCGAACATGTCTTGATGACATACTGAGCGATGAATAAGGCATCTGTACTTGTAATGCCGCTGATATTCAGATCATTCATCTCCAGCAGGATGTCACCGAGGGCTTGAACCTGAGCAGGTTCTGCATCGACTATCAATGCTTTACAGCTGCCAGTCTTATGGATGGTTTGGAGATGGAATGGCTTATTGGTCACCTTATTGATGGTATTGAAAAACTCTTTCCAAACCAGATAGAATGCTTCACGTGTAGCCCGTGTACAGTAGAGACTCGCTAGTGTTGCACCTAGAATCCCGATGGTGAATACAGCCTGAGAGCATTGTGAAAACTGCTACTTACACTTATTGTAACGGTCTACCATACCAGCAACCTCCCACTCATTTGTCTCTCCGCTGACTCACTTGAATGTGTAGTCGAGAGTGAGATAATTGACAGAATGGATCCATTTGGTGACAGAGGGTAGCATTGTTACTGCGAGCTTCATGTCCAAATTCATTATCACAGCATGTATGTACCATTTAGACTCAGGGAGAGACTGCTGATGCTCCATCTTGTGAAGGACGCCTGGAACAATCAACAGGTTAGACCAATGTGTGCAATGAATGGGCGATGAATGGGGAGTCACCAAGTTAAAGACTCACCTTCCCAGCCCATTCTGTGCGGGTATTCCTTTGTCTTTTCGCACTTGACCAATGCCCGAAGTCTCTTGGCGGAAGAGTAAGCTGGAAGCACAGTTGACCATGTTGCTCCACCTAGTCTCTCAGTTGTGGTTGTAGCTGAGTTGACAACACGATAAATATACTGTCAATAAGACATAGACTACACAAAGCCAAGTAACTAACCAAGCCTGAGTTTCATTGCCGAGACTGTACCGCCCTGATCAGCATTTTTGATCATTGCCTTAACGAGTGCCTTCTGCTGAAATGTCAGCTTGTCTGATGGGTGAACAGGGTGATTATGCGGTTTTTCAAGGACTACGACGACCTTCTTTATGGACTTGTCAAGAGGCTCAAATATGAGTAAGCGGGTCGGGCACTTACGCTCAAGGTAATCAATGGCCCCTGCCTGAATTTCACCATTAATGATGTGCGTGAATGCTGGAAACTCCGAAATCAGGAAACACGGCAGAAAATAATGTAATAGTACATATGACAAGTCTCTTTTCTCACACAAGGATGCAGAAGCAAAGGGCATTTGTCTTGTAGTGTGATACCCTTGTGATAATTCTTCCCCTCGCTCTGTAAGAGCTCCCTAAGCTCATCCTCATCTATGTTTTTCTCAATCTGGACATAGTGATGGCTATATGTATCATAGTGACTCCATGCAGAGCAGCCGATGAAGTGGTATTTGCAGTATTTCGAAGGAGGCTACAATTTCTGTCAGTACTGTTCATTGTAGTAGGCTACAAAGTCCATACCTCAGCAAGCTGAACCATGACAGGCTTGCCTTTACAAGGCTCTTGGCATCTCGACTCCATCACCCTTTGGAAGAAGCTGAGAATAGTCAGTTCTCAGTACTGAGAAGATGAAGACCAGCACATACCGGGCCATCTGGGTGCTGGGCTCGCGATTCTTCCTCTCATTGGCATCCAATTCTGCCCACCATAGCTCCTTCCTGTAGTCAAAATCAGGTTCAAATCATTGTAACCCCTGCAGTTTCATAGCATCGAAGAATCAGCAAGCCTTTGCACTGGTACAGATAAGGTTGGATTTCCGCACCTGAGTGCACATCTCTCCAAGCAAGCCATAGACATAGCAGTCACCACTGGCATGGCCAGAGCTCCCATTCCATGAATCCAGATTCTATATGAAGTATTATGACCTGTCTACATGCAGTAATATAACCAAACTCACCTCCTTCCTTATCAGCCCAGAGTATGTGTTTTCATCACCACCTCTGCCTTCCCAAGTAATTGGAATAGCTGTAAAATCGATCACATATGCAGTTGACTCCCGAGGAACTGTAAATATTGCTGGAATGTGCTCGAGATAGATGACATGTTTGACAGATAAATGGCTGGTCACACGTGTCTCCCCAGTCTTTGTATGCACTAAGATGCCAGCAGGAGCAGGCTTGTCATCCTTCGGTATAGCAAATTCAGAACTCTCTGCTTCATCCTTGATGAGGAGCTGCCCATAAGATGAATCACATGATGCTGGCATCACCCTGATGCTACTCGGTGTGCTGTAGCATGAAATGTCAGATGATGGTGGGGGTGGGGATGGGGATGGGGCCAGCAATATCTCTGCTTCTTCATCTGAGTCCAATATCTCTATCGGGCATTGAGAACGACCAGCCTGCATCGAGTCTGAGCCTGAGTGTGAAAGATCTTGGTAGGCATTCAGTCTTTGCTTCTTTATTTTCATGTCGAGCCATAACCCTGTGACTTCCAAGGGCTCTTGCTTTGCAGCGTGATATGGAACACCACTGGTGACCAAAGAATGCCTTCACTTGCGGTCATTTCTCATAGACCTTGCCAGTGTTGCATCGCTTGGGGTGGCTGTGTCATGGTGTAGTTGGGGCAGAGCGGCGATGGGAGGCTGCGAATGCAGTGTTAATGGAAGTGAGGCCAGGAATGCATTAAAATGCTCTATGTTGACCCATGTCTCTGTATTATCAAGAGAAAATGGTGCACTACAGGATAATGTGGTCGGGAGTAGCTTAAAGGCTGGAGGTCAGTCAAGGGGATACATACTAACTGTAAAGAGAGAACTCAACGAATATCTTATATCTTTTGAGCTGTGCATGTGTGGCATCTTCCAATGTACAATTAGACTTTACCCAGTTCTTCCTATTGAGGTAGAGGTCCACCAGCTCCATCTTCACCCAAAGAGTTGGTGTTGCCAACGAGAATGTTGAGCTATCAAAAGCATCACGGATAGATCGAGGAAAAATCTAAACAAATCAGAGAATATTAGTTCAATATTCCACACATTACGGGAGGGACTTAAAGACATACATAGTCCCTGTAGTCAGCAAGGACATCAGCAGAAAGGTGCGTGACATTGAAGGCATGACTATGCCCTCGATGTATATCTGGGGCAAAGGACATGGTACGATAGAGAGACAAAAAACTACATGTGGCATAGGTCTGTTCATTTCTATAGTTCTACCCCACATGCCACAGAGACAAGACTCTG
The DNA here is from genome assembly GCA_001632425.1 of Neolentinus lepideus HHB14362 ss-1. Lineage (NCBI taxonomy): Eukaryota > Fungi > Basidiomycota > Agaricomycetes > Gloeophyllales > Gloeophyllaceae > Neolentinus > Neolentinus lepideus. The sequence goes on from KV425622.1 coordinate 87,315, forward strand.
TGGCACTCGCCACAAGTGTGCCTATGGACAGATCACAAGCCCGATTAGGCAAGCCTGCCCTATGTGGCTTTGTTACTGGTGGCACTGCCACACCGCCCTCCAATTGCACCCTTCAGCTCCAATCGCACCCATTAGGCCTGATCACACCCTTTACCCGCATCGCACTCCACACCCTTTATATATATACTCAGTTTGGCTGAGCCGGAGCCGTCTGAGGCTGAGCCGAAGCCCCGGCTTTTAGGCTGGGCTGGGCTGTGCACAACACTAAGCGTGAAACACGATATCGATACTGCAATAGAGCGAACAAGCACTAGGACGTAGTAACTTAATCGCTGACAATTTAGTAACGTATGTTAATAAACCGAAGGGTCTGGGTGCATTTTATAACAGTGTTTATTAACATTGTGTGGCGCAAAGTTAATAACATGTTTAAAAAACATTAGTAACTAGGTTAAAAATAGTTTCAGCTGTTAGAAAATGGATACTGTTTATAAGCTCTACCAGCATCATGCTAGATGGCTGCTGAGCACTGAGGCTTCTGCCCTCTAGACCGGGCATGCCAATAATCGGTGTCGTAGAGACAAGGTGCTTGAGGACCGGGGAGTCAATATCACTATTGCAGTAAAGAGTTTACTAGAATTACTTAAAGTTAAGCTGAGAGTTCCGTTGCCCGAGTTGCACTAATCTCGAGCCCAGTAAGACCCAATGCTCAAGGCTGCTCTCAAACTAGTGTTTTTTATTGTTCTCTGCAAGTCCGAGCATATAGATAACTATGTAGACCGTCATAGTCCTCGAGAATTTTAAACAATTATTAACACTAAAATCCACCCTCTGATTTGGGGTCAAGTTATTGACATGTTAATAACAAATGTTAATAAACCATGTTTATAAACATTGAATTATCTACTACGCCCTAACAAGCACGACGACGACGATAGTCGGGATAACTGCGTAGCGTACTTAAGTGAGTTGTTCACACGAGATACTCACGCATATAGGTAGCGTCGCCATTTCTCCCTGACAGAACCCTCCCCCACTTACCGTGGGAGTCGGGGATTACAAGGTCTAATACTTATACGATACTTCGGCCTGCAAATACATACCTACCTTGTAACAAATAAATTCAAGACAATCCCCACGAAGAATGCGAGGGAAAATCCCAGTAGCGGCATCCACGGGCCTATAGAAGACACCTTACCCAAAGACACAGCCTCACACAGAGAATCTTCCAACGCAAGAGCCATCGCATCCATGCCGAACTTCCCTCTCGCCCGACTACGGCCCCGTTCCGCCAGGGCCTTGCGTTCCTCCGTCGATAAACTGACAATCTCCTCCAGCGCATCTGCCCAGACGTCGTCGTCAGGTACGCGGAGCCACCCCGTCCGCTCATCCGGAGGCGAGTCGATGATGCTTTCCGTGGGACCGCCTGAATTACAGGCCAGTACTGGAAGCCCCGAAATCATCCCCTCGATCGGGCCGATGCCGAAGTGTTCGTTACTGGGAGTATAGAGCAGCGCACGGGTTGACGGGGACGACAAGAGGGCGGAGCGCTGCGCGGTAGTGAAATTCAATAGGAAGAGGATGTCAGGGTTGCTCGAGCCTATGTTGAAAGGCGGGATCGTGACTTTGGATGACGAGGGTTGAAGAATGGTGTAAGATAGGGAGTTGGCTTTGGCTCGATCGATGAGGCCGACCAATGTCATCATATTGTCCTCCAGACGCGGATCATAGCCACCTGTCGATTCGTGAATGCCAATTAAGATGAATGGCAGTTTCTACCTTACCTGCAATCACCAATCGCATGTTCACAACTAATGTTGAAGATGACCTTTTCCGAAGAAGGGCAAAAGCATTAACTGCCAATACCGCGTTCTTCTTCTTCTCGAATCGGTTCAGGGAGAGTAAGGTAGGTCGATCCCTATCTCGAAGATATAAACTGGTCCACTTCGCTGCCAACTAACGACTTACGTGATCACCGGTCGCACGTCCGAGTCTTCCCAGTCAGGAGACGACTCATACGCAGATAGGTTAACACCTGGGTATATGATCCGCGGATTCACTCGTATGCTGCTGAAATGTCTCCTAAATACGCTCGCGGTAAACTCCGAGTTGGCGAGAATGACATCGGCTTGGCCTAACCAAAGGTTAAATTGTACTTGGTCCACAAGAACGTCCAGACGCACGGGTTGTGATCTCCTCGAGCCAGTCCATGGGCACACGATACAGCCGCTTGATGAGACTACCTCCTTGCCCTGTCTTGCCTTCGACGTACGCACCATCCGCTAGGAGTTTATCAGGGAAGTGACAGTAGAATACTACTCTCTGTCCGGTAAAAAACCGTAGGATGGGAACACAGGTCGACAGCTGATCAACGAAGAACACGTCGAATTTGCTTGAAGAATTGCGGATTATATGGAGTGTGAGGTGTAGCTGGCGCGCGTGCGCGAGCAAGATGTGAAGCTTCCCCTTGATAGATCTTGGGAATGGTGGCTTCGGGCAATGTACACGAAGTGTGCCTAGAGCCCATTATGTGAATAACAATATTTGCTGCCGAAGGGATGCTAACCATTTCGGGTCTCCTCGAAACAATGTGAGGGATCGTGGTGAGAAGTGTAGATGTCTACTGTGTGCCCTAGCTTCTGTAGACCAAGGGCCGCGTCCACAACAAGACGTTCCGCACCACCTAAGAATCTTGTGCAGGTAGGTCAATCGCATTTGGGTGGCAAGAGCAGCCATACCTAGCCCAAGGTCAGGGTGCAGAAATGCAACCTTGAAAGTCTTAGACTCAGAGCCCATCGCGTCTCGTAGTTCCCAGTTGGTCCCTCGAGTAAATATGCGCTAGAGAAAAGAGTCAAAGACACATACAGAAGAAAGCTTCGTATGCCAGCACCGTCATCAGAAGTCCAGAAGGCGTGGGAAAAGATTGACTTGTGCCTGCAAATCGTGAACTTGAATGCTACATATCTTACTCTGAAATTTGAGACTCTACCCTCTCAAACTTTTGCCCAGTTATTGCCACCTTTATTGCACTGTCCAACACCCTTCACTTATCGAAGGGGTTCTGAAAATTCTTTACTATCTCAAAGAAGGTACATCTCTCGCGCTTGGTCTACCCGGACAGAATGCAACTTGGCTTCCTAATATATACTCTAATCATCCATCTATCGATAAATTGAAGCCTTTGAACCAGGTATACTGGTCTATTGGTGTCGCGTACTCTTGCTCGTGCCCTCCGAAGAACGTACTATTTCGTCATCAATACCTGCGCAATGCTCAGACGCTCGGGAGAAAATGCGCACCTGAAGAATAATCCAGAGAAGCCCACAGGACTGCTCCTCTCCTCTTCTGCTTGGTACGGCATATTCACTTCAGACGCACCGACTTCAATACCAAACAAAGCGCTATTGAGCTGTTCAACCAGCGGATCATGCGTCGGAACACTGTCCAAGGATCTCTTGCGTACACCACCCAACAGCGACCCCAGGAGACCTCCATCACTATCGGTGGATCCCTGCGAGGATTTATCTGAAGTGTCTGAAGACAAACTAGGAGCGCTACGATAGAACACCTCGGCACTTCTAATGACTTGCTCTCCATTGACCGCCAGAACAAAGGCACCGTCAGGCTTCCCAGGCGTATTGAGGGTGACCGTCTGCTTCACGTGAGTCCAGTCGCCCTTAGTGAAATTAAAGGATCCGCGACCGATCGATAATCCGTAGGTAGAATTGCAGATCGATTGCGGCGGAGTTTCACAGAGAGACTTGGCTTGCTGGTCTCTGGGAGCGTACTGAACAGGACCCATATTAGCGCATACTCGTCAGTGCGGAGGTGGACGACGTGCCAGATAGAGCTCTCCCATCCCCCCTTCTCGCCACATGAGCCTCGTGCTGAAGCAATCGTTAGCGACGTCACCCCCCGAACAGCCTGTATGACCGCCATAGATGCCGGGCAGCTTCCCAGCTTTCACCCAGTCGAAATCGTCCGGGAAGAAGATGCTGTACTCGAGTGTGACTGTGGAAGCATTGGAAAGATCGAGCGGCTGTGCATAGAACTCTGCCCCTCCTTGGGGAGAATTCCCGGGATTGATAGAGTTGGCGGGATAAAACAACTCCAGGATGCTGTCGTCGTCGGTAACGTTGACACTGGCGGAGGAAGTCATTGCAAGGATCGAACTGGAATTGGCTTGGTCCGCATAAGGAGTCACTATATGTAAGTTTTCTTGGCCGCTTGGGAAATACGTGATGTTGAACGAATTCAAGTCGCTCATTTTCGCAGGCGAAGACCAAAATTGCTGAGCAGCTGACGGCGTCGGCTGTGGAGAAACTAGGGTGGTGGAACTAGACTGAGCTACAGTCGTCTGAGAAATGGATGGCGTCCATGCTAGCGTCGAAGTACCAATCGAGGTACTAGGTAGAGTTTCCGGAGTGCCGACGGGGGTGGGTGTGTTGTTGGAAGTATCCCCGCTGGTGGTAGAAGGAATGACACCGCTGGAGGAAATGGGTACCGGTTCCGTCTGAGATGGAGACTGCTCTGTCCCAGATGTAGATATCGCAGAGTCGGACGAACCTTGCGTCGCCACTGAGAGGAATAGTGGGACATCGTCCAGAGAAAAAGTTGGGGTTCCAGGCAGAGCAGTTGCCTCAAGGGCGTTCGGTGTCAAGAGCCATGGTAGGTCGATTCTGACTGTGCTGCCAGCAGCGTTTAGTGGAACTGAAAGAGTGACAGGGTTCAAGATAGCGAACGAAAATAATAGCAGAGCAAGATACACCATGGCGAAAGCACCTCAGCACTGAGTAACAGAATGAAGCAAGGACTCACTGATATCGCGTCGGTCTTCAAGGATCTCTTCCGCGAGTCATCCGCTGGGATGTCTCATGTCCGATCCCTTTCGCGGATGTGTCTCAGACCATCCAAAGGTAGTCCAGATTCCAAGAGAGTTCGTCTTGGGAATCTTATCAAACTGGACTTTTTTGCGATGCCCCAAGCACAGCTTCTCGTATTCGGTTGTGTGCATCCGTATTCTTCGGCACGAGGTATCGCTGTGCCCCCAGCCAACCAGCACTGTCTATCCGCATGACGTGCCACTGGACTTTGCCTCTACGCTGGGCGCTGACATGTGTAGGGCCAGTCATAACTTGAAGCTTTTGTTCCGGTATTTCCGGCAGCTTGGCAAGAAGGATTGTTCTTACTTCTCTTTCGCACTCAAGTCAAACAAATTGCACCATAGAGGAAAGTGTGAACTTGGCTTATCAGATAAGAATTTTACATAAGCTTTACAACGTTCTTCACAGGGGGTCTCCAACTGGCTGTTGCATCGCCCGGCGGCCAATGTGTGCTTGCATTCCTGGGACGAACTCTTCACACATTCTCACCATCGAATCAAATCGGGTGTGCAAACGACTCTCTAAACACGGAATTCACAGATTGTCAGAAGAGAGCCTATCCTGGTCGCCCGATTATTCCTGGAGCTTTCCTAGGACGTCATATACATCCCATGCCGTTTCGCCGACATTTCCTCACTCTTAAGGCTTGATGTTCTTTTCGTCGGTGTCAGTGCCACAGAGATCTAAGGCAAGCACATTGGTCCCCTAGCGTCGGATTCCTGATGAGTCTGTACGATTCAGGGTTAGATCATCCTTTGCCTTCCCAAACTGACTACTGATTTGCAATGAGATTAACTCGTGGCGTAGAACATAAGCATACTTCGTGCGGGCTGAGCGGGACATTCGCGTGCATATATGCTCTGATCTCATGCTGTTTTTCAAACTGGTTTCAGCGAACAGTTGCTCAACTGCGGTGGTCACAGCATTACACGCTCCCACATACCCCACGTTCAACGTGTGCGCCGTCAGTCTCCCAGTCTTCGGCGCTGATGCTCACGGTGTCTTTACCAAACCATCCTCTTCCCCCTCGAAGCTCTCCAGGCGACTTCAATTTCCCTCACTTGTCACAAGATACAAGGTTTTCCCTACTTCTGGATCATTGTGAACATTAGACACACGGTCAAGGGCTCGAGCTGCCATTGAACTTACGGCGATACGCTCACAATGGTCGCAAATAGAGCGTATGTTATCGTGCTGTCCAATATATAAGCTGGCCAATTCAAGCACTGTCCGAACGACCTCCCGACCTGGTGCTGCTGAATGTAAGTCGATCCGGTACAAAGCTGAAGCATTCCTGATGTGTCCTTAGGAGCAATACTACTTTACGACGTCCTCCACCTTCGATTTCACTGTGTTTGCCTCCGGAGATATGGCATCGTGTCCTGGAAATGGTGACATTTGTCCCGGATTCAGTATATGCGCATGGACTGTGCCCTCCCAGGAGCGGCCGTCCTAAAAGGAGGGACGACCAAGCATTACGCGACTCATTGGTGACAAAGCGTCGCCTTGTTCGTGTTTGTAAACTTTGGAGAGCGCTAGCTTCGAGATTCCTATACGAAACGGTCGTAATTGGGCGTGGACGCACAATACCATCTCTGCGCGACACCTTGATCTTTTCCAAGGCTACTGCTGAAGGTTCGAGCGGCGGAGATCGTGCTCTAGGCTGGTATACACGCCGGTTAGACTTGTGCGTCCGTGGTCAAACTCACATCCAACACGCCACACCCCACGTGGAGCTCGAGTATCTTGCGGAGATCATCCGATGCCTCCCAAATCTGGCTGTCTTCATTGTCGATGTGACTACCAAGCAGTATCCAGATAGAATGCCTGCTAGTGTCATGCATGCTCTCGCCGAGACCTGTGGATCGTCCCTGGAGGTTCTCCATTGGCCAGACTCTGGTAGTCGGGTCGGCAGAGTGCTCGACCCTAAGCCGAATGAATGGCATAGGCTTCTGAGCAGCGCGTCCAATCTAAGAGCAATCCGTTGCTCGGATATGCTTTACTCTTCCAGGGGATACGAAAGTCATCAAGGAAACGCCCCAGTCCTTTCTCACCTTACGACTCTAACCGTTTCCAACAAAATTTGCAAATACTATCTCAGCCCTTCACATTCATTCCCTTCTCTCCGTCATGTACGTTACCATGACTGTGCTTCTTGCCTTCCGCATGCTTGGAGAGGCTTGCTGCAGCTGTATGGAGAACATATCACAGCCGTAACTCTAATCCTCCATCATTTCGCTGCGGACACTCAGGGGCATCTCGACTTATTACGAGAGTTCTGCCCTCATCTGGAGACTTTGTTTCTGTGCTTTAGGTCGTGGTCGCAGTTTACTCCTCACCTTCGGTTGCCGCCTGTAACTCATTTGGCCCTCATGTCCGTCAAGTCTAATTCAACCACAGCAGATTGTATGGCCATGTTCGCGTCACTATCAACGATGGAGACAGAGAGAGTTCGTACGGTGCAGATAGTTCATGAGAGGGACATTGCAAGGTTGCGTGACCAGAAACCCAAGGTCCTAGCTCTCGGCTTGGCGAAGCTACGTACTTGCAAGTTTGACTTGCAGGATTACAATGGCGTGATTCTGATGAGGAAGGACGAAGATGGTGACCGAGGCGTCTTGCAGTAATCATTCCTGATTACTTCACGATGGCGGCGTGCAAGTTGTAGGTTTAGCATGCACATGTTATCTGTCTGGGATATAAGGACGGTCATATTCCTTCGCTTTGTAATATTATATCCGGAATATCATGCATATAGACTACCAATCATATAGCTGTAAGTGTGTGCGCCAGCATCCATGCTGCCCCTACAGTCAGAGACTATTAGACCATCTCGGAACTTCGATGGTGCCGGTGACTCAATACGAGTCTGTAAAAGTACTCATCACATCAGCCGCTTATATCCTTTGTCTGTAGGATCCTTCACATGGCCCGGATTACGAATCACTATTCAATTCGTCCAGGCCTTTCCTGCAGTGTCTGTAAGATATACATGCCATTTATTCTTCGTTTCGAAGCCCATATGACCCAAGGATTCTTCGCATCCGCCTAAGAACATGAATGCAAAACCGTCCGACTACAAAGTCCAGAATTCGACTGATGTCTCAATTATGAGTTCCGTAACATGTGGGGACAGTGTGAATATTTTAGGAACCATGTCGTGAGTGGGTGCGCACACGAGACAGGAAGGACTCTGAAGGACGTGACCATCGGATGCTTCAAACCATACTCGAGCACCGCACTTCTGAATGACGGCGGGCTGATGGAACAACAAGTTAGCTCTCTGACGTATATCATCGCCTGAAGCGCAACAAGAGTGGAGACTGACTTGATCTTCTTGAGGGCTTGAAGCGGGGTGTCAAGATACTTGGTACGAAATAGTTCTTCCATAGAAGAAAGACGGTGCTTTGGCGCGATATTTCCATTGAATTGGAGTCGTGTTTCCGAGTGTAATTCCGATGAAACGATAACAATTAGGTTGTTGAAGATGGACCAGTCCCTTTTCCCAAGGTTATGACCTCGCCACCATGCAATGTTCGCAATTATTTTCCGGCTGTGTGGCACAACGTTTCGAACACCGACCAGGTCAGCCGGAGGAGCAGGGAAAGTCCTCACGAGATTTTATACAAGGATCAGCAGGGAGGATTTACTACCGGAATTCTGTCGACTTACGTCTGAACTGGCTTGTTGGTCACCAAATAACTTCGAAGGTTCTGCAGCAGACGAAAGTCCTCAAGGCGAAATGGCCTGTCAACTATAGCCGAATCACTCATGGTCATATTGGGTAATTGTCCACAGAGTAAGACGGAGATATTGGGTCCTCGGGGAACTGTAGATGAACAAGGAGCACACCGCCTGAAATCAACGTCACGGCCAGCCTACCTCCTACAACGAGATAGCTGTAACTGGCATAATCCACATCAGCATACGGATGTGGGACATGGAGACGCCCAACCGCCCGAACATGAATAATAGAAGAAAGTGGCTCGAGGCAGCACGATTGGTCTCGATAGAACAGTGATTCGAATGTGCTGTCTGATGTTATCGAGAACGGCACGTATAGATACGATTATCCCACGATCAGTCAACATCCTTGTGTTCTTGTATGCAATCCAACAAGTTCGATGGTGTGTTCCTCGAGCACATAAACAACCTTTCCGCCGCAAGATAGATCGAACCCATCATGTCATCAGCATCCGAGAACCCATAAAGATTGATTCAGTCACCTGGCCACCTCTGTTGTCGTCTTTCCTTTGGGCTCGAGTCCAAATATTTTGAACGGTTGGTCTGCACCAAAATTTCAAGGCGGCAATCGTACCGCTGCTGCACGCATCAATGTTAATACCAAAATGGTTTACTGGGGTCAAAGTGGTTTGACCCGGTTACAGTTCGCTGGAAAATGCGTTTTTGAAGCCCCTCTAAACAGTGGCTTGCCATCACTTCTGCCACATTTGCCATCAAAATTCGAGATGCATCGTGGCCACGTGCTGCGTCTGAGGCTTACAATATTTGCGCAATCAAATATACTCCTGTGACTATCCGATTTTGTATTTAGTCGTCCACACTACAAACGGACCTCTAAATGGAAAGTTAATTTCTATGAAGTCTGGCTAGAACAGATTCAAGAACCTCGGCATCCTATTTCCCACGAGCTCGACGTTCGGCAGCGCGCTCAACTGAGAGCACATACACGTCCGAGGGAGTCTTATGCCCGGAGCTATCTCTGCGTTCCTCCGGTCTCAGGACTCATAACTGAGCTTTTTTCACTGCAGTCGTATTCTGGTACTTGTGGGAAATAGCAATTTTTGATTGCTCATACAAGGAAAACATCAATGGCATGAGATTGTCGGGGCGCAGTCGCGTGGAGGTATTGTGCGTCCTTAGATGTTAATATTGTTCATTTTCAGAGCACCGGCAAAGTTCGACAGTCGAACCTCACAAGTAGCATTCTATATTTGTGGGATGATTCTGAATGATGGGAGACTAGTGAGTACATCGCATAACATATGCAAATCGCAGCTGACACAGCAGGTTGCGACTTTTATGGCTCTTGACGTTTGTTTAACGTTCTTGAATACGACATGCACTCAACAGCCACGGTACAAGAACATAATATTTCCTGCAGTGAGTCCTATGCAATGTTCCACCAATAAGTAGTCTCGGCAGTCTTAACTTTAAATTTAGCACCGACTCGGAAGTACTAATGGGGAGTTTCTCAGTCTCGTGGGTGATCTTCCCTGTGACAAGAACTTTGGGCTATAATTGCTTGGACAACGCATATTAGGGTTCTGTTATAACACTCTCATTATTAGACGCAGCGTTGCGCAGTACCTTGGTTGCGCTAGCTAGCCCAATAAAATGTTCAGTCTTCACCCTGCAATACTCTATGGGATACCCTTACTTTCCCTCTTTTGGCTGTTTCATCTCCGGTCTGCGCGGTCTCGCCGGTCTTTGGACGCAATTCCTGCTGTAGGGTCCACGAGTCCGATCCTGTATTATATCGAGGCATTCCGATTCTTGACTCGGTCCGATAGCGTGCTTCAAGAGGGCTACAACAAGGTATTTTTCTTTGCAACTGAATCCATATCGCTCTTCAAATGCTTACTTCTGCTCCTGCCATTCTTGAAATATTCAGTACAAGGGTGGGTTGTTTAGAATCCCGAGATTTGACGGATGGAGAGTCTATGTCACTACACCGGAGTTGGTCGAGGAGATACGCAAAGCTCCTGACGACGTGCTCTCGTTCGCTGAGGCTACGAACAACGTATGCTGTTGCTACCACTCACTTATCTGAATTGAACTGTTGCGCAGGAAATACAAATCACCTACACCCTTGGCAAGAACGTTCACGAGAACGGTTATCACGTCCCAATTATCCGCTCCCAACTGACTAGAAACCTGGCGGTCTTGTTCCCGACGATTAGGGATGAGATTGTTGCAGCATTCAATGATATCATCCCAAAAGAAGCTGAAAAAGGTACGCACGATGTTAGCTTGAACGAAGATTGTGGCTGCACCTTACCTGGTTCTTGGTAGACTGGGTTGAAGTATCCGCAATGCAGTCCATCATGCAAGTCATATGCAGGGCTTCGAACCGCGTCTTCGTTGGCTTGCCGAAGTGTACGTGTGGCGCCATTCTACCACTAGCTTGCGTTTGCATGCTTACACGAAATTACCATAGGCAGGGACCCAGCTTATATTAAACTGAACACGAGTTTCACGCTGGATGTCGTGTTCGGCGCGGTCATTATCAACTTGTTCCCTGACTTCCTCAGGCCGTAAGTCCTGGTATTGCACTATCCTCTCCGCTATATTAATACTGCCCTTGCTGACCAGCCTCGCCGGACGGTTGTTCACGAATCTGGACAAGAGTATCCAAAGAGGAATCAACCATCTGAAACCCATCATCGAAGAGCGCCGAAAGCAAAGGCAGGAATATGGTCTTGATTACGAAGGGAAGCCAGTGAGTACTCCTATAGTTGCTCGCCGAGTTCACAGTAATACAGACCGTCTGTTAGAACGACATGTTGTCGTGGTTCATGGATGAGGCCGATGCGAATGAATCGACCATCGAAAACCTCACGCGCCGTATACTCACCGTGAACTTCGCTGCCATCCACACGTCCTCGACCGTAAGTTCTCTCCAGTCGTCCGTTTAAATTCGATTGAAACGGCTCGTGGCAGAGTTTCACGCAAGCCCTCTACAATCTGGCATCTCGCCCCGAATACATTGCACCGCTGCGAGAGGAGATCAATGCTGTCGTTGCTGAGCACGGGTGGACCAAGACTGCCATGCAGAAGATGAGAAAACTGGATAGCTTCATGAAAGAGTCGCAGAGATTCGAGGGTCTGGGCGCTAGTGAGTTCAACGATATATCAGTGGTCAGCGTTATCACAAAACTGCTTTGCCAGCTTCCATGAGCCGATTGGCTCTGAAAGGTGAGCGGAGTGCTGTTCCGATGGGCTTCAGTCTGATGGTGACCATGACGTTAGACTTTGTCTTCTCTGATGGCACCTTCGTCCCTGAAGGAACCATACTTGCTGTCGCGAGCGGTCCATTGCATCATGACGGGGCTGTATACCCGCACGGGAGCAATTTTGACGGTTTCCGCTTCGCGAATATTAGAGAAGAGGAGGGTGAAGGTACAAGACACCAAATGGTGGCTACTACCGCGGTGTATGTTTCGTTCGGACACGGTAAGTCAGCTTTCATGGGGGGTCCGTTGTTTCACTCGTTACCGTGCATATCCTAGGTCGGCATGCTTGGTAAGTGACAGAACAAATCAATACTTCTTGCGTATAACGAAGGTCTTGCAGCCCGGGTCGTTTCTTCGCTGCCAACGAGCTCAAGACCATGATGGCCCACATCGTCTCGTCATACGATGTCAAGTTCGCAGACGGCATGCTCCCAGTCAACACCTATTTTGCAACTGCATGCGTGCCTGATAGGAAAGCCAAGGTACTTTTCAGGAAGAGGCAGGACTAGGGGTAGGAGATGGCTGAGTGTTCTGATGAAGCAGTGCGTCTGTGTCTGCTTTCTAATTCGTCATCTTTGTCAGTGTCACTTTTGTACATTTTGTTCGGGACTTTGTATACTTTGTGTGACTGGGGAGAGGAATTTCCTCCAATGAGATCCAGAAGGTTAGTTTCCGTGCCGTTGTGATATTTTGGTAGGCGAAGAGCGAACAAAGCTCTACTGTCGAAAGCCCTACTTGCTGGTCAACCAGTTCTCTATACTGGGGCTCAGAATTTAGCACCTTTCGTCGCGTTAATCATTCATAGACCGACGTTCTCGTCTTTAGTTCCATCGGTTCCTTGATTCTTCGACTTGGGATCCTCCGAACGCTAATCTAGATGCTTACATATAAAGCAGTAAGTAAATGTCCTTTTCAATGCCACGGACGAGGTTGATGCCAGTATTGTGGAAAATGTCAAATTTCAAAGAGAATGGCCTACTCAGGACCACTTCAAGCTCATAGCAATACGACAGAACTACAGAACTAAGCGGACTCAGCGCAAGAGTATCATATAAGAACACAACAATTGTCAACATATTAGATAGCAAATTACACGAGAACATAACGCACACCGTTCATTCAGACTTCACCTCCCTCAGCTTCAGAATATATTCATGCGCCTTACCGAGCATCCACACAGTGAATATATGCTTGAAGTTCGGGTATGTGATCATGCAGTTCTTGTTGAACACGCCCTCGATAGCTTCTTGGGGCCACGATCCGTCCTACACAGCCAGCAAGCGTGAACTGCGATATCCTCGAGATCAAGGCGAAATACGTACCGGCCGCTGACGCGACATGACGAGCTGCACGGCCTTCTCAACAGGCACAGGGTCAGGATACTGAGCATACATGAGGGCCATAGCAGCCCACGATGTCTGCACCACCTGTGTCTGCTTATGGTCTACCCACTTCTCCAACTCGCTCGACTGATATATAGAGTTCGATTTCGTCAGCTTCAGCATGCATCAAAAGATTGCTCACCAAATAACTCTCGCCCCAGCCACCGTCAGCTCGCTGCTTCGAGATCAAGAACGTACACGCCCGCCTCACCGCATCGCTAGTTGCGTATGTCTCTCCAACAAGTGACAGACTCTCCAACGCGAACAGCGTAGCATACGTAAAACAAATCCCCCACGAGCCATACCACCCGCCTTCCGGTCGTTGAGCAGCATGCAAATACTTGATAGCGCCCTTCATGCAACGTCTACATATAACCGTCACGACAGACAAAATTAATAGAATAAGAACAAGAACGCACTTGATATCGTTCTTGCGGTAATTGGGATAATACTTTTGGAAAATGCTCAACGCCGTTATCACAGACGTCGTGCATTCAGGGTATGTATACTCTGTCATAATATTGCCTAGACGCCCAAAATCAGAACCACTAAAGAAAAGAACGCTCAACGTCACTCACCGAACACCTCCGCCGGGTTGATCAACTCCAGAAGATGCGTAGCTCGGATATTCTCGTAGCTAGCAAATCCACCATTTGAGCACTGCATCCCCAGCATCAAGTCAACAGCGTCATATATCCGGCGGTCGGGCACTGGTTTAGATGAATCCCTGTATGGCTTCATTAGGCTTTCCTTCCAAACGTACTGACAGAAACGAATGCTCACTTCCAGCGATTTTGAAGGTAAAGCACGGCTTTCAGCGCTTCACCAGTACAATCCGATAGCGTATACCCTTGCTCTTTCGTACTGAACCCCCAAGCACCCTTGGTGGCTTGTCGGTAACCTTCCTTATGATACTTGGGGTTCTCTGTCATCTGACTCTCATCAATCCACTTGAGCACCCTCAACGCGCTCTCCCTATTCTCCTCCACATCCGCCAGGCCCGTCTCCACCAGCGCCTGCGCCATGAACGCCGTGTCCCACAGCTGGCTGCCGTTCGTCCCGCACACAAGTAGGCCCTCCGCGGACATCCACATGACATCCGCGCGCTTACGCGCGTGCTTCTTCACTGCCTCGCTGTCCGCCCCATCCGCGTGGAACCGGCACACCATCTGCATCATCTTGTTCACCGGCGCGAGGTCCTGGTAGGCCGTGTTCTCGTCCTCCATGCAGATCAGCTCGTACGCGCGCTTGAGCGCGAGCTTGTGCAGAGGCGGGAGCGGGCAGCTCTCGAGCGTGTAGCTCATGAGCGCGTTCACCGCGTCGAGCAGCAGCGTGTGCGGCGTGTACAGGTCGACTTTCGCGATATTGTTGCGCTGCTTGGGCCAGTTGATCGTGTCGTACGGCTCGACGTAGATTTCCTAGAGCTGCGTTAGTGTCGAACGCGAGTGACGCACCGTATACTTACCTCTCGGAGCGCGCGGACGAGTGGCGTCTCGGGACCTTGGAACCGGACGCGGAATAGGTAGCCCATTGGCAGGTATACTGCGCGAGTGTGTATCCACCATCGATGCGGGTGAACCGGGAGCCAGTCTGGTAGTAACCTAGATCAAATCAGTACTTGGAAGCTCAGGCAGCTGAGAATGACGTACCACAACTCGGGTGGAATAGGGTTATTGCCATCCCACGAGTAGACATTGAGAACCGTCAGCCAGAACTTGCCCCATGAAGGAGCAGCGACAGCACCACCTATGGATAATAAGTTAAGAGAAACGCGACAGCACGACGAGCATACCATGCCTATGTAGCGTAGCTCGTGCTTTGACCATAGCCGGGTGCTCCCTATCCACTCCGAGGAGACGCAAAGTGCAGTAGTTCAAAGCTGTCCCGAACACTGTGGATGGGCTCTCGACGTGACTGCAGACCTTGTCAGTATGACACTTCGAGATATCTGGCCAAACTCACATGCCCCATCCACCGTCGTCTGGATGTGCTCGATTGAGCAGGTACCGGATCATTTCCAGCCGTTCCTCCTCCTCGAACCATAAGCCGGTGACATACGATGAAATAACAAGTCCTGGAAGCAGAAACATTGGCCCTCCATATTCTCCTGGCCAGTGCCCATCTGGAGCCTGCAATCTCTTGAAGAATTTGTACCCGTTCGCTGCTGCCGAGCGTGCGTCGGTGGCTAAAGGCAGCGTGGGCGCGTCCTGCGGTTCATTTAGCACTAGCTTGGCCTCCACAACATGAAATACACGTACCACCGACAAACCCAGCCAATAGCGGTCAATGTCCGTCTGTGGCCATCTTTCGCACTCCTCGTCGGTGCGCAGGTACTCCCAAGTGTGTCTTCCTCCTTCACCATTCACGAGTCTCCATCTCGTGTAGTCGGTGAATGGCTTGCTGGAGTCGGTTGGAATAGACATGGTGTCTGGCGGCCACGTCGTACTGAATAGCGTACTTAAGTCGGCCCAACATTTCATGTATGAGGCCACTGTCAAATTACGTACACCAAATTACATATCTTTATGCTGCCGTGGTAAAGTTACACGTGATATCGCCTCGTTGAGTGTTCAAATTCTTGTTCTCTACTACTATGGGATACACCCTCAGCAACAGCAATGTGTTCTGCATTAAGATGCCAGAACCGCTCAACTACGGTCGCGACTTTGATATCCGTATTTGATTCGCTGCGATTGAGTTAGTCAGGCCCATGGTGTGGATATCGCATAACACGGTGAATCGGGCAATGCATAGCTCAGTACCGTTATCAAGTGTGCGAGTCTGGAAATGAACGATGTCTCTCTGGGATCGTTCTTCGTCTCTGATATGGTTCGAGCAGATAGCCGCGACAGACGGATGAAATGTGCCTTCGAAGTTCTGGATTACTATATATAGGGAACTCTGATGGAATTCGTAGCGCTGCGATATCATGTATGCTTTAACTCAGGCATTCTGGGGTGATGTGTTGGAAATTGCTCAGGAATATAAATTAGGTATTAGGTTAACCCATTTGAATTTCATGAATATTGTAGTATATTCTAGCATTCTGTACAAGTAGTATATAAAGCCCGAGGGACAGCGCCCTCCTCATGGGCTTGTAATCCTACGGCTTAACCGCCCTTGTACCAGTCTTCTATTAAAAATCTACATGATGTACATTCCTACACCCTATCCTTACTCTCAGGCTGATGTCAGAGACATTATTATCAACGAACTACATCTTGTTAGGCTCGGTTCTTTCACTGCTGGTCGTTTATGGGTGCTCTATCAGCTGCGAAAGGCATGACACTGCGGGAGTCTCACTCTTTGAGGACCTGCAAAATGTTGATCAAAATGAATATCCCATATAATTACTTTGGCAAACCATTCTGTCAAAGAGAAAAGTATATACTAAGGGAATAGTCAACAGACTGGACGAAATATTATCCATTTTATTACCTTCAAGATCACTTGAATATCTATAGTTAAACATCGAGCAAAACTGATAGCAAAATATTTTCTCCGAGAAACATTTTTGTAAGCAAGTTTGTTTTACTGCTGTTTTTGGAACGTAAGGCGCGGCGCAGCTTTTCACACGCAAAACGGCCTCCCGAATAGAAAAATCTGTAGCGGCCTCCACAGTGCCTGTGCATATGTAGAAATTTGTACACATTTTTTCATTATATCAAAGAAAATTCTGAGAATGAAAGAACAGGGAAAACCTTGCTAGAAACAATTGCTGTGTGAGGGTGCCCAATTTCTACACCTTTCAGCCTGCAGAGGTCCTGTGCTTTCATGTATGAACCTGTTATGCTCATGAGGACATGAGAGTATGTCTAGATAATTGTTAAAAAAATCCCAGGGTGAGCAGCACACTTCCGGTATTTTGAAAGCCATGACAGGGTATTTCACTTTACTGCACTGTAGAAAGCCAATCAAACTTCATATTCACCCCAGACTTTGGCAAAAATATCTACATGCATGTATACAATCATATAAAAATGTTCCTATACTTCCCGATGTGTGGAAGGTGCATGCCATGCATCTGCATCTCCCGATACTGTTACATGGTGCACGTGACATCACGCATCCTAATGGGTCACACTTGTGTGGCGCAAAGTAGGATGGGAGTTGCGGATGCATGGCATGCACCTTCCACACATCGGGAAGTAGTATAGGAACATTTTTATATGATTGTATACATGCATGTAGATATTTTTGCCAAAGTCTGGGGTGAATATGAAGCTTGATTGGCTTTCTACAGTGCAGTAAAGTGAAATACCCTGTCATGGCTTTCAAAATACCGGAAGTGTGCTGCTCACCCTGGGATTTTTTTAACAATTATCTAGACATACTCTCATGTCCTCATGAGCATAACAGGTTCATACATGAAAGCACAGGACCTCTGCAGGCTGAAAGGTGTAGAAATTGGGCACCCTCACACAGCAATTGTTTCTAGCAAGGTTTTCCCTGTTCTTTCATTCTCAGAATTTTCTTTGATATAATAAAAAAATGTGTACAAATTTCTACATATGCACAGGCACTGTGGAGGCCACTACAGATTTTTCTATTCGGGAGGCCATTTTGCGTGTGAAAAGCCACGCCGCGCCTTATGTTCCAAAAACAGCAGTAAATCTTTGCCGACTCTTAAATGGTAAATAATTATATATATTACCATAAGGGCTATTTAGATGTTATATTATGTAATACCATATATTACCTTTTGATGGTATAAAAAAGTATATAAAAGAGTATATATTTGGGACTGAGTCAGAATGTATTGCCTGGTGATCGCCCAGTGATCGCCCATAGGGGGCCCAGTGGCCACCCACAGAGTGCCTGGTGATCGCCCAGTGAGCACCCGGTGATCGCCCACAGAGTGCCCACAGCTGCGCCATAAGCACCCACTAATTGCATTACACCCAATACTTGCCAAGGTAGTAGGTAGATAGGTAGGTATATTTCGGCAAGAGTCCCAACAATGAATTCCACATTGTTGGCCAGGTGCACAGCACACTATTACATATTCATCATTATCTATCACTACATAGAGTAGTTGTCATGGGCATAGATCTTGTGGGCAATGACTGGGCAATGACTGGGCAGTCAACGGGCAATCACCGGGTGGTCAACAGACAATCACTGGGTGGTCAACGGGCAATCACTGGGCAGTCAACGGGCAATCACTGGGCAGTCAACGGGCAATCACTGGGCAGTCAATGGGCAATACATTTTGACGGAGTCAGGAATATATATTTTCTGACTCACTTTTGGATGACACCAAAATGTGAAATAATATATTATATAATAATGTAATTAAAAAGGCTGAACATTATTAAAAGTATGGATAGCCACTTAGGCAGCTACCCAAACCTGAAATATATCCATTCCATAAGTGGATTTCAAAAGCAAATCTTTTGTTACTTCTTTTCCATTCTGTTTATATTTAATCATTGTGGTCATCTTGAAGGTAATGCTGTGGATAATATTTTTTCCAGTCTACTGAGCATTCTCTAAATATTTAAGTTTTCCCATGACAGAATATTTTGCAAAAGTAATTATATGGGATATCCATTTTGATCAACATTTTGCAGGTCCTCAAAGAGTGGGACTCCCACAGTGTGATTGGCATCTCAAATTGTGGTTGTAATCACTAATGTACCCCTTAGGTCTTTTACTCTATCATCATGATGATTCTCACTAGCTATCGGTTCTTTCTATTAAATACGAAGAAATTTGTTTGTAGTGCCTACATGAAGGTACATACACACATGCACCATGAAGCACGAGAGTGTGCTTGTCCAAAGACTGCAACAGGTGAAAGATGGTGAGGGTCTCTTCCGAATTGATCCTTAGTTTGTAATGGTGATCCATGAAGCTTCAAAGCTTCACAGATTGCTGTTACAAACTCCAATAGAAGTCGGGACTGAACAGGGGCATAGAGCCCAACCAATCTGGGGTGCTTATGTCACTTGTGCGTGATTCCTGTAAAGTTCTTAGTTGGGCTCTATGTCCGAGATTTTGCCTGATGCGCAGCAGTCTTGTCCATGTGCATGAGCCACGACAACATGTCAGTCTAAGAGACGGTATAAATTACTGTGAACCCAGCAAACAGCTATAGGTGTACTCACTGGCTTCCCTTCATAATCAAAACCATATTCCTGCCTTTGCTCATGGTGCTCTTCAATGATAGCTTTCATATGGTTGATTCCTCTTGTTCTGATTTGTGAACAACCATCCGGCGAGGCTGATTAGTAAGTTCGATATTAATCCAGCGAAGAGAATAGTGCAATATCAGGACTTACAGCTTGAGGAAGTCAAAACAGGTTGATGACCACAACACCAAACACAACAGCCAAGTACTATGGGTTGTTCAATTACTCATGTACCTGATTTATACTCTTGTAAGATGACACTACCTCGTGACTGGCACTGGTGACATCTATGAAACTTCTAGAGCTTGTAATGATGACCCATGGCATGTTGAAAAGGGATAGCTGAAAGAATCCCTCATCATTTTTTGCATAATCGGATCTGAGGATTATCTCTTGCTAATCAGTGTTCATAGAATTACATAGCCTCTCAGCTCACCCAATAGAATGAGTATGCACTCCTGCAAAGCTTGCACTTCCCAAGCAAACCCATGTTAGTAACAGATGAGAAATGGTGCATGCAGTACTGGAAGAAGCCCACAGAGTGGAATAACCACTTAAATGGGTCTGTGTTGGATATTCCTCGGTATTCAACCATCTTTCTGGGCAAAATTTCTAGGCCTCATCACCCCAGACCTCTTTCAATCTGGTATAGGCTTGTAGCCAGCAATCAAAATGTATATGCATTGGCCAATTCCAACTGGAATCTCGGTGATCTAATGTTGAATGGGCTTGATAGGGGTATCATGTGTGATTGTGCTGTCATCAGTGGAAAACTGTAGATGACTGTGTGTATGTGGAGAACCTCCTATATCAGCACATTTGTTCAGAGCGAGATGGAGTAGCGTACACAAAAACTTACTTTGGTAAATATTACTGTAATATATGATGTTAAGTCAAATGCATTCTTCACAGACACATCTTCAAGAGAAGCACTAGTGCTCTTATTCAGGATCTCGGTACACACTTTGGTTTGTAGCTTCAGGTTCCAAGTGAGTGTGCACAGCATCCACGTGATAGAATTGGCAGCAGTTTCATCTGAAATAGTCAATCAGTCATCTTGTAGGGACTTTGAGACTTACAATCAACCAACCGGTCAGGATGAATGTCCTAGAATTTGAAAAGAATCAGTGAATGGAATAGAACATGGTCAGATTTTTCACTTTGCCTGACAAACAAACTCTTTTGTGGATAACCTGTTAGTGGCATGTTCGAACAGACTTGACTTGGCTACAGGATGGAGTTAGGCAACTGAGGCAGTCATTTACACAATCAGCTCACCTAATAGTCCTACAAGATTGTCGCCGAATTCTTCTCTGGAAGAGGCTGCTTGAATTTTGTCATGCACTGTAGCATGGCTGCCTTCTCCTCTTCATTGGCTGTCATCCTCAATGCACAACACTTCTCAGAGGGAGATGCAGAATTGCTACAGTAGCTAGTTAGGCAATCTGCGCAGGTATGTGCCCCACAACATCGCACACAAGAATTGCAGAATGTGAAGTCATACTATATGACAGAGTGCTAAATGCATATTTAAAAGCTAAAATGCATGAACGGACATACAGTTGATTGCAATAACTAGTGATGGGGAGGTCATTTCTATTTCTCAGTGTGCCAAACTAAAAATGTTGGTGTCATTTACTGTGTGGACGGTAAAACAGGCCAGAAACACACATTGTATCCAAGGGCAGCTAGAGTAGAGCATGAGCTGTGTTCTGCAATCATGAAGAAGGGGCCTACCTTCTCCCATAACATCCAATGCAGCTTTTGATAACCAATCTGCGATGTTTATGATTCCACTGTCTCTGGTCTGATGCCATCGGGTTAGAGATTCCCACTTTTCATACATCTAGAAGACCTTGAACGAGGCCAACCACTAAGAAGACTGTCTATGACTCACTTGCTGGGTGTATTTATGGAATATTGGGACCATGCCCTGCATCTTTAGTTCCTAGAATGCAGGAGCTATGATCCTGTGGTAGTGCTGTTCCAACTTGCCTGCTGGGATTGGTGGTGAGATAATGGGAGCAACTTGGCATCGTATAGAATACCTTCTGCACATACAGTGCCTTCACCTATGATCAGATGTTCCACTTCACTTCTTAAGGGCGGTCGAAGCAAGGTCATGGCCATGTGGTGGAAGACGCAATCCATTGCACAACTAGTACCTCAACATGGTGTCACTGAACCAACAAAAGCACTCACCTTTGGATCAGACCCATCATATGGTATTTAGGACCAAATTCCTCCTTCCATATGTCTGAATTCGCATTCTCCCACTCCGCTTTGGTAAATTTAATGAGGTTGCCTACACAATGTGTCATAACATCACCTTTTAAGCAAGGGAGCATGCACCTAGTAGCATATATTCAGGTCAAGGCCTGGGAGGTAATATATTGACAAATAGTGGCAAAATCTAAAGTGAAAAATGATAAATCTCCCGATCACAGATGTAGGGAGAGGGCATTCTACAAGAGTCCAAGACATGACTAGAAGTCTTCACAAAGAAGTGAGTAGAGAAATATGACTATTTCATAGTCCTCCATATGCCATGAGAACTGGAGAGATCAGTAAGCAGAGCTGCTCTTCAGAAAGAACCACTGTTGCTCTCTGAGTGTTTGAGATCAGGATCACAAAGCCTTGTGGTGCTCCGACCAGTAGGATTGCACACGCACCAAGACTACTTATCATATCAAGGTAATCCAAAGCAATCCAGGAACCTTGTGTCTAGGCGCTAGTTATCGATTGAAGGTCATGCGCAAGACTTTCAATAAGTCGAAAAATAGGTATGTTAACCCACTTTGGAGTGCACTCTTCCAACTCATCTTCTAAGACTAGAGTGTCCTTGATCAAATAGCAAGATGTCCCCCCTCCCCAGACTTTCCATATCAAGGCAAACAGCTTTGGAGGTGATAAGAACACCCTTACAAGAGGTCCCCAGTATTGTGAGTGACAGATTGCAACAGCAATGACATAGCCACCTAGCATGAAGGGTAGGAGATCTGACATTAACGGTGATGAATTATGATGGATATGGCTGCATCGCAATGCACATAGTAGTACCTGGCTGTTCATGGAGTTATCGATATACTAGATGTGGTCACTGTGCGAGCTAATTGCACCCTTGATCATTGTTCTCGTGAGCGGCCCACGTTCCTGTGCTCACATTGATCCTGCCACTAGTACTACGCTCGTTATTCGGGATAAGGCTTGCTTTGTTGGAGATGAAACTCTGACTTCAATGCATATGTTCTAAATATGCTATCTGCGACAATATGCTCAAGCTACTAACACCGATCATCATCAATTTGGTGGATAGGAAACTGAACTCTAGTAAGAACTCGAAATACTATCGGTACCCAAGGAAGTGTTGGATGATCAAGCTTAAGTGGCGGCGATGCTGACTGTTCATGTATCATCATTCAATTGGAGTATGCCCCAGCTATATCACATGAAACATCTATATGATATGATATGATATGGCTGCACTGTGTATATGCAAGGCTGTTCCACTGTCATGGGCAGTCAAATATATAATGCAGACTGCAGTGGATATGATCCTGAATACACATCCTCACAGTATGGCATCTGAGCTTCAGCAGCTTGTGCAGGTGCTAGATGATATCAGACATGTCAACTATGTCAATGGTAGCGTTCTTTCCTTCATCCTATGCTCCATGGACTTCATTTGTTGTTACTCTATCCAGCTGCTGCACTGGCATGTGTGCTCTATGATATCTGCCTGACACTAGAGCAGGAGGTAGTGTGCATTTGTTGTTCTCATCACCACCACAACATTTCTGATCTTCATATCACCATCCATAAACTAGGTCTTGACTATCTGGAGGTAAGTACAGAGACTCCTTGGATACTAATACTATGTGAAATTCACAGTCAATATCAGATCAAGATGGACTGTAGTAAAATGCCTTTACCTGTTTGTCAGATATATGACTGTATTCCTCCTTATTTATGTCTTTCTCTTCCCTGAAGATACCAGAATGCCTGACTCTTCAATAGGTGGAATATCTCAGGTATCACTATTGTGCACTCCTGTTGGTGCTGAACAATAACACTGTAATATTAGTCAACACAAACACCAGTGTTTCATCCCATGTGAGTGTCATCTTTGACTATAATTGGGACTTGGTTACTTACTGAAGTACAGTTGAACTTGTGAGTCAGATATAGTGTTCTCCATGGCCAGCCTTAGGCCATCAGCCAGCTTGAGCCAAGCCGGATTTGGGCTGGGCCAGGCCGGGCTCTTGTAAGAGAGCCTGGCTTGAGAGTCAGATACAAGTTTCTCTCATCACATTCATTTGCTTATTCCACTATTTTTAGCTGTCATTCTGCTATGTGGTTTTATGCTTTGTGAGTGAATGTGCCTTTCAATTGATCCTGCAGGCTGATACCTGCATTAGCAATGGAATCATCATCTTAAGTTGGTTTGTGGAAGCATTCCTAGCTCTTAGAGTCTGGGCTGTCTATGGTCGTAGCAAGCAGAGTACGATACCTTGCTGCTGACTTCTTCTGGCAACTAATATCTACTTCAGTACTTGGAATAGTATCCATCTGCTACATAGGTGAGTCTCCGTACTACATGGCTTGAACCAGCTGATGCATTTTTCCAGCAATGACTGTGGTATGGATACCAGCTACAGATATTTGACATCAGGAGGATGACAACACCATCATTTAGCTGAATACTACTACCACAATTGTAGAGATGAAGCATGTTACTGTTCTTCCACAGTATCCAGGGGTACCATGGCCTGGCTGTTTGACTTTATCAGAGCCAAGTACATATGCTAGATTGGACTTTGCATCTTGGTGAGTTTTGTCCTGTTGTGAACCCATTTATTTGTTATAACAATTATACAAGGGGTCTGACTTTATCAGTCAATGGTGCAACAGTTGTCTTCCCCACCTGATATATAGTATTAACCTGTGCAAATATGGAAGGTCTATATTTTGCACTCCTTGCCTACAAGTGCTTTGCTCCCACCCGGCAACATGGTGTAAAATGGTATGAGATTTGCCATCTCTCCCCAATGGTACATATTTTTGTCAGGGATGGTGCTGCATACCTCTTTGTGTAAGTTTTTATCTCCTATACAGAGGCTGTATCAATGACTGATAAATAATTTGAAGGGTATTTGGTGAGTCCAGACCATCAGAATTTTTTTTGATTGCATCTCATGATCATGGACAGCAGGAGGTGCAGTGGCACTGACATTTGAGTACTTATACCATGACTGTGAATTAAATGTCCTTGGTCAGCTGTGAGTCTTCTAATTGTCTCATGTCTGTCTTTTTGGAACTCCAACATTGTTGCAGTATGATGTCTGCTATATATTCCATATCAGTGTGTTCCACCTACTTCAACTTGAGGGTGATTACTCAGTGCATTCAAGATATCCTGGTTAGTACTCAATATCCAGAACATCCACAGGGAAGGACATGATATGCAGCTGTTGAGTTGATGATTCTGTCTGTAAGTTAGGGTTTCAGACCACACTCCATGTTGCATTGACAACCAGATAGGTGTGATTCAGCAGAGAGCTTCTGCAGAAGACTGTTTATTTTATGGCTGTTCCTGCTGCATTTTCATCTGGGGCAATGTAGGGTCACAATAGCATCACAAAATTGGACTAATACATTTCTTTTCTTGTATGTCAAAACTATATTTATTTCTGCCAGTGTGAAACTTCCCAATCATGTCTGCATATGAGTTGAATTATTATAGTTATGAGTCCTGAGGAACGAAGGTGAGTTTGTATGCTCAGAAGGAGCGCTGTGCCGAATGTTAACCTTGTGGGAATTTTTGCTGAGTAATCTGTGTTCCAAATATTTGTAGTACCAATCACAAACTCTAATCCCCGATTGATAGTCCGTTCGTAGTCATCACTACAAAATCACTACAAACTCGGTTTGTAGTCTCATTTATCGATATTTTCTTCCTCACTTTCATAGACATACTCCATTTTCTTCCTGCTTCTCAATATAAGCTTTTAGTATATTTTCGAGTTATTGTGAATATTTCTGTGTTTTTAGTGTTTTCTTTGCGGTTGGGATACCCGCTACACTCTCAGAGTGACTTCTTACCATGGGAATTGGACTTCAACGATGGTTTGCAGTGGGTGGCATGGTGGCGCGCCATGTCGATTCCAGATGCCGACTTCTGATTGGCTAGATGCTCTCTCGCGTGGGTCACTTCATAAAGGGCTTCAAGTATATTCTTAGCTTGTAATTGTCTACAGACTTGACCAGTCGGTTCATTGAGATACCAGTAAGAGAATGACAGCATGAAAGTCCTGCAAGATTTTACACACTGTTTATGTCATTGGTCATCAATAACTGGTATTTCCACTGAGAACAATCAGAAAAGTTGCTAAAAATATCAGAAAAATTTGTACAACCTAAGGTGGCTGGCGCCCACCCATTTGTTTGTTTACACCTTCCAAATATGGTAATTATTGATGTTGTATGTATCTTTCTTACCTTATACAGGTCTACTGGCTTTATTAGTCTGTTCATTGAGTGTGGGATACCAGCAAGAGAATGACGTAGATGACATGAAAATCTTGTGAGATTTTACACACCGTTTACATCATTGGTCACCAACAGCTGGTATTTCTGCTCAGAAAAATTGGAAAACTTGCTAAAAATATCGGAAAATTTTGTACAACCCAGGGTGGCTGGTGCATACCCATTTGTTTGGTTATTTGTTTGGTTATACCTTCCAAATACGGTAAATATTGATGTTGTCTATATCTTCTTACCTTATACTGGTCTACTGGCTTTATTAGTTGGCTCATTGAGTGAACAGAAAGAGCATGACATAGATGGCATGAAAGTCCTGTGAGATTTTACATGCTGTTTACATCATTGGTCACCAACAGCTGGTATTTCTGCTCAGAAAAATCAGAAAATTGCTAAAAATATCAGAAATATTTGTACAGCCCAGGGTGGCTGGTACATTTGATTGGGTGATTGTTTGTACCTTCTAAATATAGTAATTATTATGAGTCCCGAGGTAATGTCAGAAATTTCTGTATCCCATCATAATTGAAAATAGTCAAACATGGATTAAAATAAGATTAAAATGTGATTTAAAACCCCTTTTAGACCATTTTTCAATTATAAGCAGTACAAAAATTTCTGACAATTAATATGCTCAGAAAATGTAACAAGTGACCTCAGGACTCATACCAATGCCATGCAGAGCAGTGGCCCTCTTGCCCAAGTCAATGACAACAGTTGGCCATGACAGTCAATATGACAGTTAACCAGCCAGACTGGAACTGAATTGGGCATGGGTCACATCACCTCACCCAAGGTGGGTATGGGTCCAAAACCTGCAGTGAAGACCACGGGCGCCTGGGCCGGTAGCATGTACAGTGCCTGATGCCTGAAGTATCTCTGAAGGGCCAGTTAAAAATGAATAAAGTAGTACTGTGCTATGTGGAATAGCACAGTGGGTCCTTAGGGCCTGTTCGGCACGCGGGCCAGGCCAGGCTTGGGGAGGCTCCACAAAATGGGGCCTGCAGAGGCCCGGTGGCATGTAATTCTCACGATTTGTCACAGCATGTCACAATGCTGTGCTTGGTTGAACATTTTCTACACAAGTGAAAACTCCATGTTTTATGAGACTCAATATCTCTCCTAACATGACATTCATTTCAATCACATTATTAGCTTTTCTCAACAATTTCAAGAATTGCATTGGGATTTTTGTATGACAACAAACAGTGTCCATGCAAACATATCAAAAAACATATCAAAGGGATACATATGTTTTATGACATATGCTGCTGCAGGGTAAATAACCATAGAAGGAAGTTGAATGCACATATGAGGAAAATAAAAGGAGAGCACCCGTAGCCACATAAATAAGCGCTTGCGAGCGCCAGTCCCACTTTCGTGACGGAGAGAGGGCCTGGCTGGGTGTACCGAACAGTCCTCTGGCCTGCATCAGGAAAATGTCAGGCCGAAGAGACTTGGCTTAATTTCTCTTAAATAAGGCATCCAAAGACCGAAAAAGATCGGGAAAGACCGCTAAGTCTGGATGACATTTTCCTGATGTGGCTTGGGCTTGAAAATGCCTCGGGACCTCGCTGAGGGCCCCGAAATGCCACAAATTCCCTTATAAGGGATCCCCAAGCCTAGCCTGGCCCACGGGCTGAACAGGTCCTTAGGGATCCATGGAATATGATCTGTCCTCATGCATGAGTGACTTTCAGATGTGCTAAGTTATCTTTCACGTGAAATATTTGCAAATTTCACCCAAAAAACATACCCTTTACCAAACCTGCTGAGCCCAAGTCGCGGGTACATGGTTTGGCATTTTCAAAAGCCTTACCCGTAACTGTACGACCCCCAGGTCCATTACTGCAAATATTGCACCCACCACCCGTGCCCATCCTAAGCAGCCTGGGCCAAGTCGAGTCATTTAGTAACGGCTCGGCCTGAGGCTGCACAGCTGGTAACTAGCAATGAAGTCCGAAGCCACAAGTCATATTATCTACTCTAAGCAGAACAAGGACATGCAAAACAACTAGTGTTACCTGGATGACGTTAAGCATCTACAGTCTTTTCTGCTTAAACTTTTGAAAAGATGTTTGATATAGCCCTTCACAGAGATCCACTAGTTTTACAGTGCTTTCTTCGTTTTCTGCCCATCCTTGAACTTCCTCCAAAATAATGTACTCCTTACCTCTACGATCTGCCTGTGCCACGAAAATACGTGGAACATAAGGGGCATTGCTGGTATCATCATTGCTGCTTCTGGTGTAAGGGTAGAAATGGATCAGGACAGTTTGAACAAGCGTGACATGAACCGTGGAGATTGCTGCCTTGTAACTGGAGATGGTAACCTCCTGAGAACCAAGCCATCATGCCTAGAGAGAGCGTACTTAGACATAGCTATTTTATTAGAACTTCCGAACCCACGTACAATATAGAACAGAGCCAGCTTCCAGAGCTCCACGAAGAAGTTGGTCACAGCCACTGATATGTTTGTCGCTGCAACTCCTGGGTGGACCATGAAATGCCAGATTGGGACCCTACCACGCAGATCCTGTCTGCAGACCCAGTCGAGGTGACTGGAAATAAGCTCTATCTGGTATTTGCTAGCCTGGTACGATTTCGTTGTGCATACACATTGCCAATCTTCAGGGTCCCAAAATTCAGGACCCGTTGATAAAGAAGTTGTCCAAAGGACGCGGGCTGCACCTGCCCCTCGCGTCTCAAGGTGATCTTGTAGCAGGTGATACTTCAAAGGAGCCAATGAATTGTGTTGTCAATACTTTGCTGGAGATGAATCATCCAACACTTACTAGAACGTAGTGGCCGAACACGTTGCATTGCCACACCAAGCCTAGGCCGTCGATGCTGACCTCTCCAATGTTCTGAATATAGGATTCAGGTCTAGTAACAGCTTTGATGAGGTCCGTCATGATCTCCTTCACGGCCAATCGGTTGTCCACACCAGCCCAGCTGATGATACCTGCATTACATATCAGGTGGGACACGTAAGGATATCTATACTCCAATGAGTCAAATGGAAAACAGTCATCGAGTCAAAAGCACCTGCGCATTACATCGTGTCCAAACTTGAATACGCTGTCTAAAACAGCAAGATCCAGAGGTAACACATCAATTGAGAGCTTTTGAAGGAATTCATCACCATGGCCGTCGTATGAGGGCCACTTACGATGTTGCGTGACTTCTGTTTCTGCGAACTGGTGTAGCTTCTGGTGAGCTGCTTCAGCCTTGGCTACATTTCGGCATGCCAGCACAAGAGTCAATCCGTCCCATGGCACTAAAGATATTCCAGCTGCATCTCCGCCAAGATTTGGCAGAGGGTGAGCGTTGGAAGGGTCCTTTTGTGAAAGTTGCGCCACCAGGCATTGGGACATAGCGAATCCTATCCCACTAATTTTCCCGTGCTCAGTTTCTCTGTCATGGCTAATCGAGAGCAAAGGACAGAACTGACCTATTGCCTCCAGTGACGATGACGATGGGTCTGGAAGTGGATGCCATAGTGTGGGCGGCTGCGAGCTGGCAGGCTGGAGGGCATAAGGAATATACTGTCAGCTCCATAAGTAGAGCGAAGATGATCGGTGTTGCGGCATTCTGAGATCAGGATGGTTATGGGAACTTGAGGTTGGCATAAATGGCAGATTGATCGCGGAAGCTATCAAGGTTCAATTGTGTTGCCGGTACCAGTGAGGCACTACACTGCTGTTCGATCACACTCTGGAATCCAGATGGAATGTCCAGCTCCGGCAGCCAATGGTTCAACCAAAGACTTCCCACAAAAATTGCAGGCAGCTGTCAGCTCTCGTCGTATCTGTGGAAACCAAATGTCAGACTTGAGTGGGATCTGCATACCAATATCTCATTTTAGTCATGTATATTACATTATATTCCTGCTCCCCTCGCTCGCTGCGTGCTGCCATTCTATACATCACAATAATATCATTAAATAATCATACTCCTGTGTTAAGTGCTAGTGAATATTCTAAGCACCCGCCGTTGCTGCTAGGTTCATAGTACTGATGTCGACCTCCCCGTTCATGACATCTGATGCATCCGAGCTCTCTCCACCCAAAGGCAGTAATTGGGCACCGACCATGCCGCTGACAGCAATAGCTTGAGGTTGTAATGCAGGCGCAGTTGCCACGAGATGGCGAGTGAAATGGGTATTATCAGCATCGATTATTGACACTTCCCAGCTACTCGCCACGTTAGCCGCTAGTACCATTATGAATACAACAACTTACTCGAGCCAAGCATCAGTGCTCCTGCTCTCCAATCCCATCTCTTTGGTGAGGTCTTCGAGTTTCTTTTCAACTTCCCGCCAGAAGCCCGTGTCAGCCCCGCGTGTGTTCTCTTTGCCTGCCAACGGGAATGCAATATCACGCTGATGAGAGTATGTATCAGTAAACATCATATGATGATATAAACGGAGACGCACCAGTAACGCCATCGCCGCAAGGATATTTTGAGGTGAATTGGATGGGAGCTGTGGCAGGTGATAATCCTGAATTATCTTCTTGACAAACTTATCCAATGGTGTTCGCTTGGTGATACTAGTGAAGACCTGGAGTGAACATCAGCGAAACTTATTATAGCTGTATTAATAGTACGCACAGCCTTCCTCAAATTGCTTTTGATGTCGTGGTAAGCCTTGTGGATGAACGTAGTGACAACGTTACGCATGGTGGCGTCCTTCTGGTAGAGACCAAGCCGGATAGTAATGGCATAGGCCTGGATGTAGTCCTAGAGTATTTTGAGATTAGTGACATCAAAGGGCCTATATTACGAGAGCCCTGCTTACCTCCACTAGACCTGTCACAGTAAGATAGGAGTACTGCGGCTGAACAAAGAAGTGCTTGATGAGATTTCGTAATAATTTCTGTGATGTCTTGTGTTAGCGGTGTACCGTGATATTCGGCACACTTACCTCTTGAGCCTCAGTCGGGCGCCATGTCTGATTTACCTTCTCCTCAACAACTTCCAGCTTATCTTTCACTGCAATGAGTGCAGATGTGACCTTCCCGACATCTTGCTGGGCCTTCAGTGATTGACAGAAAAGGAGGACCAGACGGTCATCGAAGTTCCCCTGTCCGGCCCCAGAATTAGGCTCGTGACCAGCCTGTCGTACCGTCATTGGGGCAGAATGTCGGTAGACAGGCTGGTCAATTTGGCATGGGAATCCAGTTCACAGAAATTAACTCCATCTTTGCTTACGTTTTGACAGCGGAGCTGAGCTGAGTCGGTTGGAGATTCAAGATTGAGATCGCTGTCGGCATTGACTTAGCATCGCGTCGGTGTTGACTTTGCACGATTTGGCCTCTACGTCCACTCCGTTAGGAGATAGCAGAGCAAGCAAATGCGCCAAATATAGAGTTTCTCATTATCTGCAAGAGGAGCCAGGAAAGCATTAGAAGGCATCGAGTGCAAGGGTATTATTGATTTAGCAAGCAAGAAAAAAATTCAAGGAGGTCTAGAGGCTAGAGTATGAAAATTATTGTCTGATTTATAAAATTCTTCCATTATTTGCGGCCATAGAATAGAGCAGGAGAAGGAACGAGAGCTACAGCATTGGACTTAATCGCGGAGGTGCATCGCATCTAGCTTGCCACATTGGCTTATGTCAGCCGGCATTGCTCGGCCAAGGACTTAATTTCTGTGAACTGGATTCCCATGCCAAATTGACCAGCCTGTCTACCGACATTCTGCCCCAATGACAGTACGACAGGCTGGTCACGAGCCTACCCCAGAATAGATGAAATCAGTATCACAGATATAGTGCACTTTTGAACAGGTACCTCTTGAAATTCATGGACGGACTGCCGTACTTTAGTCAACCCCATCTCATTGACCAGTTTATCAACTTCAGCAGGGTTTGCGAACCGTCCGGACCCCGCTTGACTATGATTACCATGAGCCATTGAATCGCCGAGAGGATTGAAAGGCCTTCCGAGTGAAGGTACACTGTAGTTTGGGAAGTGATAGTCCAGACCATTCACCAAAGAGGCTTCACAGCGTGGAGTTGCCCCTGAGGTAGGTATACTATTCTCATCATTACCGTCGAATCCTTGGCTGTCAGTCAGCCCAGGCCTCCCCGCTGCAGACCTGCTGTATGAGTATGGACTGTATCTCGGCACACTGTGGTTAACACTGCGGTCGGGACCAGGAGAATCCATCGGTGAGTGCTGTTATTGGAGAAAGCAACTGAGGCGACGACAGGCGGGGGGCCATCAGGAAAACCCTCCCGTGCTAATCATATCATATCACGTTGACAGGCTACAACACACAACAACCACCAAAAACACCTAGAAAACGCGGAGGGAACTCCGTCTAATAGTGTCAGTAGTCGAAGGGCAGAAGGATAAAGCTCGGGGGAGGTGAGGAATGCAAAACAACACAATGGAAGGCACCGTATATCTCCTGTGAGTCGACCCAGATGCTCTATGTAACTCCTAACTCTCTAAAACTCCGAAACTACACTTCTCGGTGCAGACTCGGCGCTTCTCAGAGGATATTCGGTACTGGGCAAGACCAGCTGTCTGTTGGAAGGACTCGGAAGGGTGAAGGACAATAGCTCGGAAGGTTCCTCCACGCCGGAGGACTCTAGGACGCAGTAAAATGCAGTAAGAACGCAATGGAGACGATAAGACGCAATGCAAACGCGAGACCTCACGCTGAGGCCGACTAGAACGCAATTTTGAATGCAGCAAGACTTTGAGATGTGAACTGTGAGGTAAATTCGATGGTGACCCATACAGTGGTCCGGAATGATCTGCTGGGGGTCCGAGAATACAGGGTGTCTAAAGTACTAAGTAACCCAAACGTCCGAAATCTACTAAGTCCGAAGCTCCTTCGTCTATCAAATCATGCCATATGCAACAAATGAGAATATACATCCGAAAACATACCGCCACAGCACGCCATATGCCTAACCGAGTACCGCGAATGTTCCGAAATACGCTCGGTGCCTTAGAAACAACCAGTCCGAAGGAAAACCTTCCAAAATTGCTCCATCCAAAGTGTCGGCGCCCACGAATGACTTGTATGAGCTGACTCGCATCGTGAACATCGTAAGGATAGTCGACAAAGGTCCGTGATGGCATCGGAGCGGCAAGGAGGGTCCGCAGCACCTGAACTCGGTGTGTCCAGTCAACTCGGAGGTGCCGCATGGTCAAACGGAGGATAGGATCATCGCAAGTGTGTAAGGGAGACTGGATACAGTCAACTCGGCATGGATAAGCTCGGGATAGAGGTGCCGAGAGCGCCGAGTGTAGTGAAATCGCTGATGTCGGGGGGTTCTGAAGGTCCTGAATGCTGACTAGCCTTGCAACGTCCACATGGTGATGTTCTGGAGAATGTAGGAGGTCCGCCGATAACATCGGTGCTGCTCTTGAGGTGCGTAATGGTTACTTGGTCATCTCGGCATACAGTAAAGGCTCCGAGGATCTCCGAGGATGCGGTGATGAAGTACTGAAACTCGGCGCTATGTCTAAGTGCGTCAGTTGTAGCAGGCGTATGGCTCGGAGCTCAGATATGAAGTACGTCGGAGCATGGAGATGTGTCGGAGGTGAATGGGAGTGGTGGAGTGCTCCGAGAAGTCGTTAGAAACACCGAAAATGCGTTTTCGGAGGCTAGCGGCGCCTGAGGCCTATCAACGTCTAATACAGTCGAATCATACCTGATTAGAAAAATTCGCCCGTCATGTCTGATCATGCCACTGAGGCTGGTCCCTCAGCTAATTCCCTATTATCAATTCTAATTCTGTCCTAATTCCGTCTGATCAGTCCTAACTACGTCAACTTCAGATCTCATCAAACTGTTGTCATGTAACTTATATTGAATGAAGACATCGAGTTGGGATGATATTGTTGGCTTCTATGTACATACAAATGCTCTATACATATACATGAACAAAAGAACAATAAAGTCGGGACTAAACCTCATTCCGAAGGTCCATCAAGCTGACAGTGCTTGGCTGCTGACTGGTCACCACAGCACCCGACCCATTCGCAGCTCTACAGTGACATGATAAATAGGGTGCGACTGTGTAGAATGGGACACTCACCGCACTGTCTGGAAGAGGTAATTCATGGTTTGATAGTAACGAGGTGCAGCAATGGTCCTGACGTGATTGAGCGTGCTGATATGGACCTCGTATGTTCTTGCCCACGAATTCCTGGTGAAGTTGGCAGGTTCGTAGTCGCCCGAACTCCATTCATCAATAGCCACGTGAATCTGCAGCATGTGATTGGTAGTATGTCCAGGTATATACAAGAACACTTACAGCAGTACATACGAGGGCAACCATGGCATCAGGTACCCGGAGCTCGCCATCACCGCAGGGGAACAGATCATGATGTCGGTCTCTGAATGATCCAGAGCCAGTGAAGTAGGCCATGCGCATGACAGCCGCAATCGCACCATGGCACCAGGGCTCCCGGTTGTTGAACTGACCGCGCTGTGCAATATTTTAGTATATAGAGTATCACAATGAATGACGTACTGTGTGATCTCCGGGGAACACATATCGCTGTGCATCCATCAATGTCTTGACATAGTCTGCCTTCCTGGATGAAAGCGCATAGAACCCGAGGACTTGATTGACAGCGATTCTCTTGATATCGCAGCGTAGGACACTGATCCGACCATCGACCTGTAAAGATGATATCGGCGAATGAGTATTGATGTCATATTTTTGAGTACTCACAATATCAGCAAGGGCCTTCCGAAATCCCTTCTCATTCCCGTCCTGTAGGCGGTTCAGGATTGGCACGTACTGAGTCCCGAGATGTTCCGCTGCCATGATACAGGCATCCAAAGCAACCATGTGCCTAGTACCAACCTCCGGGTACGCATTTTTGGTGAGGATGTAAACATACACCTGGTCAATTGCAAGACGGAGTACTTCTCGAATCTCTGGAGTCTGCGCGGTGAGATTGACCTTATTCTTGTTGTTGTAGACCAGTGCAGTCATATCGTAGGGCCCTGGGCCTGCAACAGGAATAGGAATAGTCACCGGTTCTGACTCATGTTTTGATACACCACGATGTTGGGAGCGGGCACAGGTGCACAGAATATTATCTTGAGGTGGTCTCGGATGCACAATATCTGGATCACGCTCCGTGAATTGAGGTGCCTTCAGATCATGGTTAATGTACCAATGAATACAAGGCATGCCCGACGTACCTCCTGTTCATGTGCTATCTCTCATTTCGACTTCTTACCGTTCTTGATTGGTATGTCTGCCACTGTGAATTGTGATGATTGCGACAGTTTGGGATGAGTATTCCAGCGCTCGGTTGTGTAGTTAGTGCATAGAAGAGGAAAACACATACAGATGGAATGCTGCGATGAGAAACAGTGGCAGCAGGAGTCCAAACATCGGTAACATGATCATCAGTCTGGAAGAGGTCAACGGCGGTGGGCACATTGCCATTGGTGTGATAGATTGTCTTGGCAGCTGTTCCGTTGTCGTGATGAGAAATGACAGTGTCCTCAAAGGACAAATGCAAGTGCATAGATTCCATTGATGATCGCCGTGAAGCTGCATGGGACACGAGGCCCTCATCCTCCAATGGCACATCATCGGGAATGCTCACATTAGCTGAGTCATATGACGATGCACTTGAAGACCTGGCCTTGACCTTGCGACGCAGCCGGTTCTGTAATAATAATGTATTACATGTCTAATATTTTA
>KV425622.1:125939-166740 GCA_001632425.1 Neolentinus lepideus HHB14362 ss-1
GTTCCGTGGCTGCCATGGTCAGAGCCGCCCTCTTGAGTTGACGCACTTGCACTGTATCCTTCTGTTTTAACCAGACTACCACCACCGTCAGCCATTGGTTTCCTAGTCACCATCACTGTTGCGAAAAAGGGCTACATTGCTCTTACCTCTGTTCTCCACGGCCTGGACCTTGGCATGACGGGGCACTGGAAAGAGTAAGTCAAGTGAATCTATGCTCCCTCGATACACCGCTCACCTTTTGGTTGACTCAGGGCCAACGCATCTTGAGCATCCTGCTGTTGCCTGTTGCGTGCCCGGGTTGCTGCAGCTTTTTGAGCTTTAGTCAGTTGACTCGGACCTGGGGCCTGATGGGCAGGCTGCGATCCTTGGTCATTCCCTCGCGTCCTGCCAGCCATTTTCATGGGTGGATG
Source organism: Neolentinus lepideus HHB14362 ss-1 (assembly GCA_001632425.1). Taxonomy (NCBI): domain Eukaryota; kingdom Fungi; phylum Basidiomycota; class Agaricomycetes; order Gloeophyllales; family Gloeophyllaceae; genus Neolentinus; species Neolentinus lepideus. The sequence continues at coordinate 126,350 of KV425622.1, forward strand.
TGACTGAGATAGATGTGGGGAGAGGCGAAGAGCAAAAGTTGCAACGGTTCACGGGTAATGAGGGTCGGGTGGATACGGCAGAGGGAGTCACACCATGGATGGCCAGGCGCTGTGGCCAGGCACGGCACTGTGGCCAGACACGGTGGCCAGACACGGTGGCATGGTGACATGTGAGTACAGGTTCACCATTCTGATGCCGAAGTCCCATTCACGTCTCTTATCCAATGGTTTTCTGTACAGGCTGTTCAGAGGTCTTTACACTTGGCGGTTACACCCAGCACTTACAACGGACACGCAACCCTGCCTGCCAAGCTATACATCAGCAGATCACGGAATACATCCCTAACTGTGACTCTCACACCTGGACGAACACCAGTGGTATACCCGAGGATCGCAGTGCAGCCAGTGATGGTGACGACTTACCACAGTTTGTTGGAGATTTTTTTGGAGGGAGCTATGTTGCCGACAACTTTGGATGGCAAGAGATGGATGTCGATGATAGGATGGATCTTGATGGTGAAGGCGAAGGCTTGGATGAGCCTGAGGACGGAGATGGTGCAGATGAGAGTGAAGCAGAGGTTGAGGGATCAGATTTTGAGGATGATGACAGCCTAGAGGCATGTTTCGGAGCGCATTGGGAGCCTCCAGTGCCAGAAGCACCTCTTGATGATGCTGACCAGCTGTACAGCATGGATCTCGCGTTGACTGAGGACGACATTGGTGGGAGCTGAGATGAGTGGTTCCAGGCAGAGCAAGGGTTGCGCGCTGCACCTATTGTCGACAAATTCACGTTCGGCGCTGCGGGAGCCCCCATACGCGAGGGTGGTCCTTTGCAGATGTCCTACGAGCATTATTCAAAAGAGACAAGTGCTTCTGATCAGAATCCATACGCACCGTTCCAATCCAAGCTTGACTGGGAAACAGCGCTGTGGGCAAAGTTGCGAGGGCCAGGGTCGACAGCTGTTACTGAACTTTTCAAGATCAATGGGGTGAGTTCCAGCTATACACTCCAGACTTTGTTATATGGCTGTCTGACACTACTTATGAAAGGTCAATGATGCTCTTGGTCTTTCATACAAGGATGCAGACAGCCTCAACAAGATAATCGATAGCTTACCTGAGCGGCCCAGCTTCAAACGCGAGGAAGTCATTGTCGCAGGGGAAGCTTTCGAGTTATATTCCAGAGATATTATCGAGTGTATCAAAGCCCTCTATGGAGACCCAGAATTTGCTCCGCACCTTATATTTGCACCCGAGCGACACTACAGTAATACCGACAAAGTGATTCGTCAGTACTCTGATATGCATACTGGCAAATGGTGGTGGGCGACGCAGGTAAGATTCTCCTGCATCATCAAACCAATCCCGTTATTGATTGTCATCAGTTCTCACTATAGAAAGCACTCGAGCACCAACGGAAGGGAGCAACAATTATACCTGTCATCATCTCGTCTGACAAGACACAAGTGACACTGTTTGGTAACAAAACCGCCTATCCTATCTACATGTCGATTGGGAATCTACCAAAGGAGATTCGTCGAAAGCCATCACGTGGGGGCCACGTTCTACTTGGTTACTTGCCCACCACACGCCTTGAACACATCAATAACAAGGCGGCGCGTCGCCGCACCCTTGCAAATCTATTCCATTCATGTGTACGGCACATTCTGCAGCCATTGAGGAAGGCAGGAATTGATGGTATTGTCATGTTGAGCGGCGATGGTGTGAAGCATTGCACTCACCCGATCTTTGCCACTTTCGTTGGTGACTATCCAGAACAGCTCTTAGTCACTGGCGTGAAGACAGGCCAATGCCCGAAGTGCCCTATACCACACGAAGAACTTGGCAACTATGATCCTGATGTGGATTATCGATTCCGTGATCTCAATGCTATTTTATGTGCCCTGACAAGCATCACAGATGGTCCTGCTTCATTCATGAAGGCCTGTACTGCTGCCGGCGTGAAACCAATCCAGCACCCATTCTGGGAGGACTTGCCCTACACCAACATCTTCCAGTCTACCACACCCGACATTCTACACCAAGTCTATCAGGGTGTGATGAAGCACTTCATCTCTTGGGTCGTGAAGGCATGCGGAGCTGCCGAGATTGATGCTCGCTGCCGCAGATTCCCTCCCAACCATAATATACGACTATTCATAAAGGGGATAAGCACTCTATTGAGGGTGACCGGACGAGAGCATGCGCAGATGTGCCAGCTTTTGATGGGACTGGTCCTCAATATCCGATTACCCAACCATATCTCTGCTGTATGCCTAGTGCGTGTGACACGCGCACTACTTGATTTCTGCTTCCTCGCGCAGTATCCTGTCCATACTGACGAGACTCTCAAGCTGCTTGAAGATGCACTGTGCCGCTTCCACAGTAACAAGAGCATATTCATTGATCTTGGAATCCACAGCGACTTCAACATTCCGAAGCTGCATGCTCTCATACACTATCTAGTCTCAATCAAGTACTTTGGCACCACCGATAACTATAATACTGAATATACCAAGCGCTTGCACATCAACTTAGCCAAGGACGCCTACCGTGCAACCAACCACAAAGATGAGTACCCGCAGATGACCAAGTGGTTGGAACGGCGGGAGAAAGTCCTCCAGCATGAGAAGTACATCAAGTGGCAGCTCGCAGGACGCCCGGTGCCAACAGTGAAGCTTACCGAAGTGAAACCCCATTTCAATATGACTCGACACCCGACACTCAAAGCGGTGCCACTATCAAAGCTGTGGTCTGACTATGGGGCATCGTACTTTGAAGTAGCACTGGCCCGTTTTATTGTGCAATTCCACCAGTCCGGTCTTACACGGTCACAGCTGGATATTGCCTCTAAGGGTGTTTCGATTCGCTTTCAGACAGTGCCTGTATATCACAAGATCAAATTCTGGAATCAAGACCCCTTTGGCCGTGACAATATGGTGGGAACACCAGATGCCATGCAGGTAAGGCCATCGCATCAAGACACCCATCGTCGAGATGTGCCGGCAAGGTTTGACACAGTCTTGGTCAACCTTGGTGCAGGTACGGAGCAGAGCTTGCAAGGTGAATAGCTGCATCTTTTGATATATCTGTAGAAATGAATTATAATGCACAGGATACCGTGTCGCTCGAGTTCGCGCCGTTTTTTCACTCCCACCCCGTGCTATCTCGTCCCTATTCAAGAAGCCGCCGCCGAAGCATCTTGCATATGTCAAATGGTTCACACCTTTCTCAGCCGCACCGGACCACAACACCGGGCTGTACAAGATACAGAGGACAATCCGGAATGGCAAGAGGCAGGCAAGTGTTATTCCTGTCGCACAGATTGAACATAGTGTACATCTCTTACCGAAGTTTGGTCCTGTGGTCCCGCGTGAGTGGTCTAGTAGTACGGTGCTGGATACTGCACCTGCATTCTATGTGAATCCATTCCTTGACCATCACACATTTGTTACTTTCTTGTAGGTATAATGCCACTTAGTCGTATATAAGTGTCGATGTGATGTCATTATTTTCTTCCCTTTCCTCTTCATAATTGTATTTGACAAGATGCCTAGTTACCTGATGATAAACAATAAGATGTGATCATGGCGAATTAATAGATCAGACTTATACTATCGAATCAGATATGAATTAGGTATGATTAGCCTGAGAGGTTTTTCCTGATGAGGTGAAAAAAAAGCACAAGTCTCACTGCTCTGGCTGGCCAAACAAGTCATCACAACACGGTCGCGTCCTCACAAGTCACGACCGCAAGTGTTCTGCTGTGCCCGAGCAATGAGAGCTGCTGCAAAGCAAGCCCAGCACCGAACTGAGGAGTAAGTGTAATTATAATGCATCCCGAAGCACTCACACCCAATATTGCGTGACTTATACCCATGTCGCAGGCTCTTTGATTCACAAGGAGGTTATTTGAATTCCCAAGTGTCTGATACCCAATTTCTCGACCATCTGGCTGATCATAGTTCATTCCAAGGCAAGTAATCTTAAACTTCAGACTTAGCAATGAAGCAGAAAGATCTTAAGCAGCATTAGAATCGAGACCTACTCCACATCCAGAGAAAAGACAAGCGCACAATGATGGGGATCAGATGCCCTCCAGAGCATCCACAAAGAAGATCTGTACTACGTCACCTGTGGCCGCTCGGAGTGACGATCGCTATCGTGCAATAGATGAGCGCATACACAGACTCGAGATGTTCCACCGAGACTATGTTGAAGACATTGAGCGTGCGCTCATTCGGATCAAACAACAAGTAGATCAACTGCTGGAACAATCAACTCCTTGGGAATTAGTGCAGCTGCGTCTCGCAGTACGGGCCATGCATTGCGAACTACTTGAGGCTGTCAAAGGCAGCGCAGTCTTGAATCCCAACACATCAGAAGTCCATGACGCAGATGTGGGGGTGAAATGCGAAAGAGACGAGGCAAGCAAGAGATAGATAGTCTTCCAGAACTTAGGGTATAAGTCTGACAATGTATAGTTGCACTTTGTTACTGTATCTCATCGAACCAAGTACATTTGAAGGTACAGAGCGAGCACAGAGGTTGAAAATACTTCCGTGGGCATCCTTAACGAGAACCCATCAAACCATCACAATCGTTCCACGTTGCCTCCATGCGCCTATGACTCTGCTCATCTCCTCTCACCTGCATATGACTCCCATGTGAGACGTGCTGTTCAGTCTGCATATTCAGATGGATATTCAGTGATCCATTCGAAATTGGATGTGTGTGACGATGCACTAGGTGGATTTGCATTGTCAGCGCATGTTGAGCACTCTGGCAGTGACCGCTCATTGATTCATACTCTTTTACTGGTTTGATGTTTGCCGGTCTCATCAGCCCTGCGCTTGGTGCCCTTCGCTGGGACCTTTGTTTTCTTCTTCCGCTGTGCCTCTGCAACATTCCATTTCTTTCGATTTTGCACCGCTTGCTCAATGACTTCTTCACGGGATCTGGAATCAGCCTGATGAGGACGAAGTAGTTGGATTATTCATGCATTGCGCATCTGGGCCATATTAATTAGCATATCCTCTGGACATCGGGTATGCGAATATTGATTTTCTGTATATTCCGTGCTTATGCATTCCTGGACCACTGTTCGTGTTCGTGTTGCAACACAGTGGTTACCATGGCAGTTGTGGACCACATTCACGGCACAAACAAGGTTCTGTAGATAGTCAGATATGCAAGGAGTCCAGTTTGCTTGGGCGGAACTCACATTGAAAGTGACTAACACCAGATCATTTGGGCTGACTCGACAGGACGGGAATTCATATGGCTCTATGTAAGTGCCAATCTCGCATTTTGCCACTAGCACACCAATGAGAATCTGCTGATCAGGGTCGACCAGAATCTCTCTGACAAGACCAATATTGGGCACCATGGGAGGCTCAGGTATGCCGGTGCGATAAAAAGTATATTTGTTGACTTCAAGTGTATCGCCGTTTGACAGGACCAGCTTGCGGCAGCGAAGTACTGTGCTGGGTACCAGACCATGGGCGACATGGTGACTGCTGGTCAATGTTGACCTCCATGGCACTAGTGAGTTCTCAGAGAGGGCCGTGTAATGCCCAGCTCTCTCAGGCCATTCCACAGCTTCCATACACATGAACTCGCGAAATTCATTATCTGAAATTAGGGCACGAACACCTGCGCCAGCTTGCCACGGCTCCACAGAATGGCCATCCACATCACGACACAGAAATCCTCCGCTGATGAGATGTCGAACTGCATGCAGGTGTGCAAATGCCCGTGCTATATCCATACTCGGTGCGTGTTTTGTGGAGTGAACACTGCGAAGTTGAATGACAAGGTTGTAGGACTCAAACGTCTCGGTCGCATACAAAATGGCTGGGCCGAAGCGCTGTATGTGGTGCACGAGGTGTACGAACAGATGGAATTTAGGCTTATTGAACCATTGTGTCATCCACAGTGCAGTGGCAATTAGGAAATCATCAATTGCGCTTTGCAATATATCCTTCAGAGTGCTTAGATCCTTGCAGAAGATGACAAGAGCGGAACACTTACTAGGTAGCTTGGGAGATCGTCAATGGCCGGCTGGAAAATCAGTGGAGCCAGCCGGCAAAGTGCTAACCATGCCTTGTACTTAGCTTCGGGAATCAGTCCATGCAATACGGTGGGTGCCACTTGAAGGACAGCTCGGAAATCGCGGCCAACGAGAGAGCCGGCATATTGCATATTGCACAAGCGTGTGACCACGCAAACGTGCTGTGTTCAGGCCTGCCACATCCGCACTGGACAATTGCGTTTTTAGTTCCTCCTTACCCTGTGATGTCTGATGAGAGACAGCATCACGCCACCAATACTTGACAACACCAAGCAACACAACATGTAGGATTTCAACTGGGGAATCCTGATTTGGATCAAAATCTAACCGAATGTCAGGTCGGGTGCCATAGTATGTCTAGATATCCGTACCTGGTATATCTAGACATGGATTAAACAGGTTTTCAGGTAATGTTCCTCGGAATTCTTTCATTTTGCGCTTGAGCTCATCCGTTTTTGCTGTGCTTTCCAAAGGTTGTGAATGAAGGTCCTCCTTGATCTTAGCACATTCGGCGGCGAGTTTCTTGACAAAGTGCTGGAATTACTTGTCCTTGCACCCGGTATTGGTCGCTAATGAATCCACCGCACTCGGGGCACCTTCCAAGATGCGGTCAAGTTGTACGCTGAGTGCTTCCCGTGTTTGTTCCTTTGATCATGGTGAACCAGCCTATTTTATGTCAGTTATGAAGCGAAAATCACATGGCTGCTCACACCTTCAAAAACTCAGAGACTTGTTCAATTGCTCCTGCATCTTCTGGGGCATGATTTTTCTCATCGGCACCACGGACATCGCAGATATGACAAAAGCACTTTCCGGTCATGCCGATGTGTGCCGCAAATTCACTCGACATTGGGTTGTCACCCTGGAAAGCAAGCACCCAAGGTACCGCCAGGACTTGTTCTTGGTGAACACAGTCCCACTCCTCAATCCCACCCTGTCGCACTGCCCTAAAGTTTGGTGAGTGGAGATTTACTTTAAGTGCTGAGCACGACATCATACCGAAGTGTGTTAACAATATGTTCCATCATCTCCAAAGGTGCAGCAATGTTGGATGTCGCAATGAAGTGAATGTTGTATAACATCTGACAGTACTTTCGAGGCAAGCCAGCCAATGTGAAGAGAATAGAATTATGCTTATTCCATTTTTTTGAGACATTTCTGGAAGTGTCGTCGCAATACATCCACAGCGGCAATGAATACACTCGTTTACCAGCAGCGACAGCCCTCCATCTGTTCACGGAAGGCTGGGATCAAGAATCCAATGGCACGACAGGATCCTCAGAATGGAGAACCCCTAGCAAAAATGTGGTATGACCATGCTCATGAGCCAATATAGGGACTTACCTGCAATCCTGTCTGGTGATGGCAGACCATAGCGTCGTTGTGTGTCATGGTCTTGTAGATCTAACACTGACATGAAGAAGACATCTAGAGGAATATCTAGGGTGCTGTCTGGCCGTCCATCAATTACGAATGCATCGGAATATCGGGTGAGCCGTAACAGGTGAACTCGGGCCCAAGTTCGTCCACCACGAGTGAACCAACACATTGGCATGATGGGAGCGATGCGACCCAAGCCATCTATACTGGCCAAGCATGGCTCCTCCACAAAATAGTCCTTTCCATCCCGATCTCGCACCATTGGACATGCCAAGTTTCCGTCGACTTCATCACGCCACCGTTCTGCTTGCCGTGCATCCTCCAGGTGATATCCAGAGTCCTCGGGGTAGAAGTGCAGCTTACCACGAACAAGAGGATTCGCGAATTCCTGGTGCGATAGTACATAAGATAGACATTACTGCAAGGTAAAGCAGATGACGTACGTGCTCAATGATTTTTCGCCAATCATTGACCATGTACAAGTGACCGAGTTTACCCTCCACTGTAGTCGATTCAATACCAGTGATTTCCATAATATTTTGACGGCGCCGTTTCGTCTGCTTCACTGTTGGGAGCCTGGCAACACCGTTCTGGATCGCAAACCACCGCATCACCCGCAATTCCATTTCGGAGAAGAGTGCACGTGGGAATGCCCCCATAATGTCTAGTAAGCACTCCTGCATCCGTTGTATACTTCTGTTAGTGACGGCTACTCATGGATAGTGTAATATTCACCTCTTTGCTTGGCCAAGGTGACCAATCCTCTGGTTCTGCTGTAGTGGGCACGGTGCCTGGAGCCAGCACTAGGTGAACTTCTGGTTAGAAAAGCTAAAACAGTCTATACAGTAACAGGTTGCAGCTGACCTTCCCGGGTTTGTCTGAGTATTTCATCATGCCCAAGAAGAATGTCGGGCATGGTGCTGGATATGGTACGAATGTCGCCTTCAGGAAAGCGGTCATCCTCGGGCTCTGACTCAGACTCTGAATCCTCCAGGTCCTCCAGGTCTGGGGTAGGTGATCGATTCTGAGCCAATGCGCCTGCCCAATCATCATAAATCTGACTTTCATCATCTCCGGGGATTGCAGGACCGTGGACGGTGCCAAAAGGCTGCAGGAGCAAGTCAGGTGGTGCAGGATTCTCGGGGTGTGGGAGGTCCAGCGGTGGGACAAGAGTGTGGAGGAGGGTGGTTCTTTCTTCCACCGGTGAGGAAGCTGGCACCGCGTTGGGGATCTCGTCTGTGGGGACAAGCTTGGGGGTAGGAGGCAGTGGTAGGTCGAGGAGCCGCACTTTCCGGACATGTCCCAGTGCATCTTCGTGTTTGACTGCTCTGCTTAATGGCTCAAAGGGGCGGTCAGGGCAAATGAGACATTTGTAGTGCCCATTGTTATTGCGCAGGAAAACTTGTGTGCATATGTGAATAAGAAAAAATTATTGAGGGTAGTATATACATACACTTCTCGTTGACTAAGTGAGGCTTCCGAGTCGACATGGAAGTAGATCAATGTATGCAATACAGAAGAAGTAAGATTGTCTACACAAAGTATTATTCAATTACGGGCCTCGACGTCAGTCAGCAGAGTCTGGCAGGCCCGGCCGACGGCTGACAGCTTGGATTCCGACGGTGCGCACCGGCCCAGCTGTATAGCATTTAAACTTAAGCTGTGCTACTGCTGGCTACCGACGGCCTGCATATTTTGTGGGAAGTCAGGATATCACCAGTGGCAGCCGAGCGTGAACCGGTCAGTGGCCATCCGGAGGCGCCTACCATCTGGATTCCAGAGTGCGATCGAACAGCAGTGTACACGCCTCCATTGAGTTCATGATCAGTTCATAGCGCGATTCGGGCAGAATCTCCCGCTGGACTCGAGGATTAATCACGAACCCAGAGTTTACTCGACACAGCGCACCAATTTGTCAACATTCGCAAGATATCATAACGGACCAGGTTAACGATATGATGTTGCGTGTATTTACTGTGACAGTACTATCTCGGAAAGACACACTGGCGATCCTTGAGTGGCCCAGAGGACCCCGAGGAGTGTGTGGCTAGCTGGATTGGTTGAGAAGAGAAAGAAGTTGAGCGAAGTGCATGATGAAATAGAACGACTCCATCAGGAAAATGTCAGGCCGAAGGGACTTGGCTTAAATTTCCTGAGGGGACTTAAACGTGTCTTAAACGGACTTTCTAGATTTTCAACGTTATTGTACATTGTAAATACGAGGAATGCAAAATCTCAGAAGATCTCCGGTTCACTATCTGCGGGTGGAAAGCACAACAGCGAGGACGAGCGACGAGACGACGGAGATAGTAGTCGGGATGACTGCGTAGCGAACTTAAGCGAGTTCTTCACACGGAATACTCGCGCGTATAGGTGAGCCACACGTTTCTCCCTGACAAAACCCTCCCCCACTTACCGTGGGAGTCGGGGAAAACTTGACTGAGCTAGTAAAAACTAGTGTCAATAAGTTTGACTTGCAGATTGTACTAAGTGACGTTGACCCGCAGACAAATTATACGATACAACATAACCTTCCAACATGACGAATTGTGCACAGTGAAGCCCATCAGGGACGAATACAATGATCGCCAGAAGTCGACCTTGCGTGTGCTGTATTTGTAAAAGGACTTATCCGGACTGAGTCCTACTGAGTCTTGCGATGAGCCCTCTTCTCCGCTGCCTTGCATTTCTCGCATGCTGACTCGATGGCTCGCATCCACAACTGACAGTCACGAACGGATAATGCCCTGAGGTTGATAGTCTCGCCGCCTCGAGGATAAGGTAAAGCGAGCTGGAACGCGCTGTCGTCTGTCCGCAAAGGACGTTAGCTGGCCTCGAAAATCGCCGATCATAAGGCTCACCCTTGGATGCCGGGATATCCCGTACCTGCACCTCCGACAATGGTATAGGCTGGCCATACGACTTAGTCTGACGGTATCACATAGTAGGTCCAGAACAGAACTTACCATCCGATACAGAGACTTAGCTGGGTCATCTGTCAATACTAAAATGTCGCTGCAGAGGAAGGCACGAAGTTTCCGTCCGCTCTTGGCTTTCGCAAGCAACCCTTCTTTCAATAACCTTCTTGGTCCCATGTAGCGAGTAGGTGCAGTCAGGTCCAGTCGCCTGTGTTCAGGCCAGGTCACGCTGCAGTGTCAGCAAGTTGACATTTGATTACTCACCCCTGCCCTATCCAAAGATCTCGTGAAATAGTCTTCAACCGTTCACGTCCTTCTTGCTCTCGAATACTTTCATTGATATGACTGAGAGTCCGTTCTGCAATTTCGAGTGCATGTTCAATACGTTCTCGGTCGTCTATCGTTTCGGTATAGTGCAAGATCTGTAGGGAATTGCGACTGTGTAGACTGTACGTTAAAAGGAGGAAAGAAACAAACCTGTTTGATCAAGAGGGGGTATCTCGTGATGCGCTGCACTTGATAGACATATGAGTAAGAGAGCGCAACATGCAGAAACCGGACATTTACTGGGTACCAGCAGATAGCTTGAGAGGTCGAGATTCCGTACAACTGGATCGTCTCTGAGTCTCTGTCACCACGATAGCTGTTGGATCGTTTTTGATGTAATAACGATCGATGCACAAACCTGAAGTTGCACTGCCAATTCTGCATTAGACTCCCTCATTGATTGCAAAACCTTGATGGCCGTTGCTTGGTTGACGCAGTAGTCCTAGGGTTGTGGGATTGTAGTATATACCATGGCGAGTTGTGGCATAGATGATTCTTACCATATATACGGCCATTTTAGACATGTTGGTCTCCAGGATATCACCAATTTTATCGATATAAAGACGGCATTCCTTCTGCCTCTCTTCCAAGGAACTTAGGAAGGTCTGTCGACACTCGCTTTGAGAGCCGATCACATGTCGAAGCCGTGACCCCCTTACCGTGTTCGTCAGCAAAATGTCTTCCACATTTGCAAAAATAACTGTGATAGCCTTCCTGTCAAGGACAGGTAGCAAGTTCGCATAGAAAACCTAACCCAGCGATTTGGACAATAAGTCATCGCCAGAGAAACCATAAACAAACCTCAACAATGAGCTGCAGGTCTCGGACGTATGCAGATTCTGTTGCGATTAGCTCAAAAGTGGCCTGCATGATAGAAGTGATATTCCGTTCTAGACACGAGACGAGGAGCCCTCACCTCTTGTCGTCGACGTTCGCCGGGAGGAATTTCCTCCAGTGCGGTTTTATCTACTAGACTTGACCAAGACTAGATGCACCGAATTCGATACGGATCTATCAGATACCTGACGACCTGTTAAAGAGTACTCACGGATCCAAAAGACGGACTGCCTTCCAGCTGGACTGGCGTGAGCGGTCTGTCCGTGATGGGAGCGGAGATAACGGGCATAATGCGCTTCTCTGGTTCAGTCCCTGGTGTTCGCCGTCCTAAGAAATGAAGCAAATGTGAGTATGTACGGCTTCCGCCCTCGCTCTCTCTTGATATTGTGCGCGTCAGCGTGGATAAAGGGGATAGGGGAGGGTGCGGGGATGGCGGGCCCATCTCGAACGACGAGGTTGAGAGGCGACTAGCATGACCTTTCGTTTGTTTGAAGGCCTCATATCGTTCATATGCATCGTCCAATCTGACGACGTTCTCGTCCGCATCGAGCGGTGGAGGCGTAGGAAGATCCTTTTCCGAAGCCACAGATACAATGGGCGACCTCTGAGGAACAGCGGGAGGAGGTCGACGGCGCAACGACTTCTTGCGAGTTGGTTTAAAGGGTGCATTTTCGTCCTCTTTCAGGACCAAACCTGCCGCTTCAAGGACTCTTTGCCGTTCAAGTTCTCTAGCCTCCCGCTCATGCTTTCGCTCTTCCTCGGTTCGTCCTGAGTCCGACTGCGATTCAGAATCTGAAAAGGATAAATATTCCTCATCTGAAGTGTCATCAGGTTCGTCCTCGGGTTCCATAGAGCTTTCTACAACTGTTTGACCTTGCTCAACGAGCGACTGCACTTCGTTGCGGGTGCCGCTTGGTGACAACGTTATATCGTCTGGTCGCACATGAATCCAATCCAAGCACGATTATATTGAATCAGCATAAAAGAGAACAAAAGTATTTTAGCCTATATCCAGCCTTGAATGAGAACAGGAAGCACTCATGGAACGGTCGTGTAACTAACCCTCTATGATTTCCAGATACGCAGCTGGCACAATGAAAATTACACCGCCCTGTTCCGCCTTCCACCAGTCCAATTCACTCCTGTCCACGATAACGACTTCATCGCCCTCAGCGAGGGGCAGCTCGTCGGCGCTACCACCCGTGTAGGCATACAGAGCTTTGGCTTTGGTGGCTATAATTTCCATAAGCAAGGGCGACCATAGAACAGCGATAAACATACCATTGTCCAGCACCTGGACGTATGTCTTCGGGAAGAATCCAGATTTCCCATCACGAACCACGGTTCCATACCACCACTCACCGCCTGATTTCGATGGATGTGCCGTAAGTACAAGGTTCTCTCCAAAGCCTTGTGTAATAGTCAGTATTACCGTTATTTGGGGTCACTGCCGAAGACGCCACTCACTCAGATCCTCGGGGCGCTGGCCTTCATACGAATACAGAGAGCGAACGCGGTAGTCTGCAGCCAGTCAATTACGGTGAAACATCTACAATACAAGAGGTGCGCTTACTGGTAGACTTATCAACGTCTTCCATGGGATCGTTCGCAATACTTCCATGTTCGGAAACTTGGATATCGGGAACGATGGCACTTTCCTGGCCTACGACTTCATAGTCTTCCTCCTCCTCGAGAGTTGGTGGTAGTTGTTCTTGGTATGCTCCACCTTGCTCGGCAGCAAGCCCGGCGTACCAATCAACAGACTGTCTGTTACTCGATCTAGAATCCATTGAAGACATGGTTGGCATAACAACTGTTGTCGGTTCAGGAGGAACAGCAGGCTCTGCAGCAGGCGGTGGTGAAGGCGGCCTCGTGGTGTGCTCAGGTGGCTCAACGTCACCGAGAACTTTACCTGTGACGGAGGCAGCACTGCGATCATTGGTGACCGCCTTACGCAGCCGAGCGCCGCCTTGAATAGCACTGAGCAATGCACCACGATCTGAGGGTGCGGCAGGAGGAGATGAAGAGGATGAAGGAGGCAGGACTGCGGGGGCAGGAGGGGCAGGTGGTGGAATAGGCGTTGAAGGGGCAGGAGGAGGAGGAGGGGCGGTAGGTACAGGAGCGGCCGGTTTAGGAGTAGGAGGACCTGCAGACTGTGGTCTTGCAGGGGGTAAGATACTACCAAACAACTCTTGCGCTAGGGCGCTTCGAGACTGACGAGACGTTGCAATCTCGTCATCGCTGCTATCGCCATCTTCCTTCTCCTGAACGTCGTCCCAATCGCTATCGTCAGAGGGAGCGGTATGATAGGCGGTCTTGACTGGAACAGGAGTGGAGCTCTTCGGAGGCGGTACAACAGGAGATGCTGGTGTAGGTCGTTCTGGAGGAGGAACAGTCTGACTCCGGAAGAAGGGATTTGTGCCACCGTTGGCCGAAGGATTAGGACTAGTACCCGAGCCTCCCTTCATCATTCGACTAAACGGATTTGTATCGGACTTCTCAGGTGGCGAGACGGCCGCAAAGCTAGGGGCAGGGACTACAAGCGGTGGTGGAGGAGGTGCAGGGGGCGCAGGAGAATAAACCGCAGGTCCTGTTTGTGAAGGTGTAGGGGGTGCAGGAGGCGCAGGAGGCGCAGGGGGTGCAGGGGGTGCAGGGGACATGGAAGGAGGGGACGCTGCATTGCTGGCAGTCATGAAGGCCTTTCTCCTGGTTTCGTATTGCTCTTCAGCCTTGCGAGCTTCCTCTTCCTCTTTTTCCAATTGTCGGATACGGACCAAACGCTCTTCCCGCTGTTTGCGCAAGGCCTCCTCCCTTTCCTTTAACCGTTGTTCCTCACGATCGATCTGTGTCTCCAGAGGTGGTAGAGGAGGAGCGAAAGCAGACGTGGGCGGAGACGCTACAGCGAGAGGTGCTGGTGGTGGAGGAAGGACCGGAGATGCAGGAGCGGCGACACGAGGCAAGACAGGAAGACGAGGTGCAGCACCCTTCCTGGGTGGAGGAGGCGCTGGAGCTCTCTTCGCCGCATGTAACGCAGGTTTCGGCGTGGGTGCTGCCGTTGGCGTAGGAGGCGTAGGAGACGACGGGGTCGCGGGAGTCTGCGGAGTGCCTCTGCCCTCCTTCAAAGCTTTCTCGTTCTCCAATCGTTCTTTGCGGAGCCTCTCTCTTTCCTCTGCGAGCCTTTCTGCTTCTTTAGACTTCTCTTCTGCTTCTTTCTTCTCCTGAGCCAACCTGTCAGCAACGCTCGTATCTAGGGACCGAGCCCCAGCACCAGCCGAGGTCACTCCCAAAGCGGCCATGCGTTCTTGCATACGTCGTTGAGCCTCTTGCCGGATAAACTCCTTCCTCTCCTCGGGAGTCATATGCTTAGTACCAGGAGCGGGGGAGGCCCTTGGTGCTGGCGGTGGCGGCTTGCTGATGGTGTTAGAAGTAGCAGCCGAAGGGGGAGGTGGAGGTGGAGGTGGCGAGCGGACAGCAGGCGGACTACGAGGTCGGTCATAGGTCCTATCCCTCTGGCGCTCGTATGAAGACTCGCGACGGGCAGGATGATCTCTGTCATAGTCCCGATCTCTGCTGTACTCCCTGTCCTTGTCCCTGTCATCACGGTCGTAGGAGCTGATGTACCGACCGCGGTCACGATCTTGGTCATCGTCGTATCTCCGGGATGACGTGTATCTGTCGTCGCGATCATCATACCGCCCGAACTTGTCGTTCCTGCGATCCCTCTCCCTCGCCCACTCGCGCTTCTCTCTCTGCTTGCGCTCCTCTCTGTCCTTGATCTTTCGCTCGACTTCAGGTACACGTTCATGCATCAATTTCATGAGCTCTCTCTCAAGTCGTCTCCTGTCTTCATCCTTGGCCTGAGATCTGGGCCCTCGCGAAGTGTAGTCCAGGTCATCCTGAACTCTCTTCACACGATACTTCAAATCTGATAATTCTCGATCCAATGCTTCGTCTTCCGCAGTCCTGGAAGCGTTCTCCTCCGCAACACGGTCCAGCATCTTAGCCGTGTTATCAAGTTGGCGCTTGATGTCGGACAGATCATCAGCAGGACTTTCGTTCCCGACTCTGACCGCATCACGGTCAAGATGACGAGAGCGCGGCTGATAGAAACGACTGGGCTCCGGGTCTTCGTGTCTATACACAGTAGCATCTTGTCGTCCGCCTGCCCCAGCAGCGCCGCTCGTGAAAGATCGCTCCTTGAGCCTGGATACAGGAGTATCTATCGCAGAAGGAGAACGTGCACGATTCCCGTCGTTCAACACCCGCTTGAGAAAGTCGACAGAGGAGTCGAGATCACGGTGCGAGGGCGGGACTAATTCAGCAGGCAATTCGTCTGGAACAGGGTTTCCATTCAGACCTTATAGTGTCGATGTCAATATAACGATGGATCTTTGTTTCAGTGCAGCATACGTACGACGATATATCAACCCCATGGCCACGTGGAATTCTTGGATGTTGAGCTTACCACGATTATCAGCGTCAGCGAGAGTCCTGTGTAATAGTTAAACATACATCCGATACCAAAGACGCACACCTACCATATCCGAGCTAAATCGTTATTGTCCAAACCACTCTGACCGAATATATTGCGAGCAGTCTGACCATCAATGAACCCCGTACCCTTAGCATCCCAGGCTCTGAACATCTGATCATAACTCTTCTTCTCGGCTTTCGACAGTGCCCATGGCATATTGGGGGCAGCACTACCCCTTGTTTCCGCATTGAACTGCTGGATGGATTGCTGGAGGGAAGGGGCACCAAGCTGCTGCGGCTGCGGTGGAAGCTGAGGCACCCCGCCAGCACTGTAAGGGGCAGCTGGGTTTACAGGCATGAATGTGCTAGACATCATCTGTAGGCGAGGATCCATGTAGCCAGTTATTTGCGGCATGAGAGGAGTGGCAGGCGGAGGTACTCCACCTCCACCGCGACCTAGTCCAGTCATATTACCAGAGCCAGGGTAACCAGTAGGCTGAGGCTGCAGGTTTGGAGTCATGAATCGACTCTGCGGCGGCGGCTGCCCCATGAAGCCGGGTCCCTGGTTCGACGGCTGGAACTGCGAAGGGAGGGGTGGGACTGGTGGGACTGGTGGACGCTGCTGTTGAAATCCACTACCCATGTTTTGGAATCCAGTCTGCTGGGGCTGCTGAAACCCCTGAGCACCAGGAAATCCAGTCTGTTGTGGTTGCAGAAACCCTCCCGGTCGCTGACCTGGAAACCCAGTCGGCTGGGGAGCGAGCCCGCCTTGCGGAAATCCTTGCTGAAGTTGAGGATTCATTCCAGTCTGCATAGGGTACTGAAACCCTGGCTGCCCCCATTGCGACATCTTGCTCAACGTCGAGGACTGCGGCGAAGTGAGTAGGACACTGACAAGAATAATATATGTATTATTTTCTCCTGCGACGTCACGATGTGATACGTAATTGGCACAGATTATTTAAGTACTTAAATAAATCAATTACTGCAGCTCCGCTTCGCTGACTTTCAATTACCCGCGCAATGCGACTAATCTCGTAAATCGCCTTGAAGAACTTGAATACTCCGAGTCAGCACACGGACTGAAAGCTACCCTAAAAATCCTGAGCAACGGCATGTTTGATCCTTTGATCATCCAGTAAAGAGCTTTAGGCCGGGGTCGCAATATTTCAGTGCCCATTCCGAGTCGGATTGACCTTGCTCAACGGACTTGTGAATATTGGGATTCAGAGACCTAGGTCACCACCCCTCGCATTTATTTTACTTGGGTGAGGATGAGTTCAGAAAGTGGGTATAGATGATATTCCTCAATGGCAAAAGCAACGTCTGATCATTCTAATTTGGCTACGAAGGTTAGGCTACGGAGTTTCTTGCCAATTCAAGACCATTGACTGCGTCCTCCTGATCAGAGCACGCCCACCAAGCATGAAGCTGACGAGGATTAGCGTCTTCGGTCACGGCGATGTCAGGCATGAAAATGCAGCATTCGACGAGTATTAGATCCGACACTCGTCGTTCAAATAATTCTCTCGCACCAGGTAGATCGCACGGTATCAGCATCACTCGGTGGTATCTCCTCCACAGTTGCTTGGTCGTGGTTGGCCCTTTTCTTTGCATGACACCTTCGTTCGTCGCCTCCGTTTGCCGAGGAAGATCCTCGCACGACCTCAGTTATCCAAAGAGCCGACCTTACCTTGTGAAGCTTCAAGCTTGAAGTTTGAAAGGCTCTGTCACTTGTTTTTTTTTTTTTTAGACAAGCGATTTGACCGACCGGCAGTTAACAATAGGTTCAACTCCGGCGCGGTCCGCTGTAGCAAGTAACCGGCTGGTTACTCGGTCCGAGGATAAAATGCTTTTACGCACGACCCCCAGCGGGGGCTGGGGAGTGAGGGGCTCGAGGATACACCTGGAGTCTCCGTTGGGTAGGAGCTCTAGGTGGCCTAATACCCACTAAAACCTCGGGCCGGGAGGCCCAGTTGGGTGGTAGGGTAAGTTCGTCATTTAGTGTGCCTTTCCATGTCGCGTTTACTAGTTTTGTTTTCTTAGGGCAACGTTTAATCTTACACGCGGTTATTCTATCCACATGTAAGCGCCGGTTGATGGCATTTGTCCATCGTGATGCTATGGATTTCGTTGAGTGGGTTCGCTGCTGTATTACGCGCTCACATCTTAGTACCCAGATTAGGTACATCGATTCGGAGATCAAGATCTGGAGCAGTCGGGAGGCTCCTGGGTGGGGGCGGGGTTGTTCGTCAATGGGGTTGCTGGATCGGGAGTCGGGGTCAGCTTGGTTTTGAGGTGTAGGTAAGTGGGTTGAGAGTTTGCCGCATCCGAGGACAGTGCCAAGGTTGACTGATGGCCAGGTCCCATACGGTTCCGGCCAGATATCAGAGGCTAGTAGCCATATCATTTCTCGGGCGGGGGTTCCACATTCAAGGAGAATGTGGTCTAGGTTGTCGGAGGAGTCGTGGCAAGATGGGCACACTGCGCGTTCCTCGTATCCGGGGATAGGTGTCCAGAAGTCGCCAACACGGTATGCGTGTTGTATCGCTTTATAGAGGAATTGTCGGACCAGAGGTCGAAGGTTAGTGTTTCGGCATTGTAGCCATAGCTGAGCAGTAGTTTCAGGGTGCTCATTTAGTTCCTCAAGGCCAGCTTGGATCCTGGCAAGATTGTTGGATGCCGACCTGCGTGGGGGATGTTTTACCTCCTTTATTCTTCGTATTGCTTGGTATGCTATATGTTGGGTGAGTGTCGATAGCTTGGCGCCTGGGAGGGCGAAGTTATTTGGGACTGATAGATCTAGTATGTCAGGGTTTAGTTTTAGGGCGCCTTCACGGGCCAGGGCATCTGCGGCCTCATTCCCGAGGTCGCCATTGTGGCCTTTCACCCAGAGAAAGGCTGTAGTTGCGGAGCGCTGTCTTAGGTGGAAAGCTGCTGCTTTGAAGAAGCGGCTGTTCTCTATTCCAATCCAGCCTTGGTCCTCCCAGGATCCGAGGTGTATGGTAAGTCCTTCAATCACGTACATGGAGTCCGTGACAAAGGTAATAGGTACGAAGGAGGGTGCATTTTGGAGAGCAACGATTACGGCGACAAGCTCGCCTATTTGATTGGATTGGTTCGGTCCGGAGATTCGTATGGCACGATTCATGGGGTTGTTGGTGTGTATGAAAACTCCACTACCTGCCCGAGCATCTGCTTTACCATTGTTGATACATGATCCATCTGTATAGATGGTTAGGTGCTCATTCTGTAGGCTAAGGCCTGGCGCTGGAGCTTGGAGGCGGTACGCGGGCGATGTTGAGACCTCCTGGGGGGTCAGGAATACTCGGAAGCATTCTGCAATGTGAGTTTTCGCCGTGACTGTTGGGTTGAAGGTGATCGTGCTTCGTTCTAGGCGTGCTTGTCGATTCTTTTCAAGGCGATGGTGGGTTAGCGTGAGGTCATCTCGCGGTGGGTTTGAGTTTACATTTGTAAGGGGGGAGAATGAGTCGAGGATCGCGAGGGCAGTTTTTGCGCACTTATGTGGGTTCACGCACCCATCCTGTCGGTCTTGTTTGCATTGTTCGCATGCGCAGTTTCGTTGGGGCTTGTGCCTGGTTTGGTTGGCCGTGTTATCTAGTCTCCTTGCGGTACGCATGAGGCCGGTTACTGTTCGAGAGGCGCAAGTGTGTGTGCTAACTAGGCATGCTATCTTAGGTACAGTGTAAGTTCGGGGTGGAGCCCCAAGATGGTAGAAGGCAGGCATTTGACGTTTTAGCCCCTGTGACAGTTTTGCGGGGGCAAAGGTTGCTCCATACCGTTTAGCGGTTCGTAGCATTGATAGGGCATATGCCGGGAGGGTTGACGCCCGTCGACCACGGGTAGGTGCATCCCATTTCTGAAGAAAGGCGTTGAGACGAGCTTGGTCGGGGATGCCCTCGGGGGCGAGTTGGTTGATTAGGATGTCAAGTATGAATGCCCAGGTCGGGCGTGTTGGGCTTATGTCGAGGTACTCACGCAGCCACGTAAGTTCAATTGCTTCGTTCCTGGATCGGATGTCGAGGAGATTAATGCCTCCTTGTGATCTGTCTTTATAGAGTTGCTCTAGGGAGATGGGGGGGTGTGATGTGTTAGTCCATATGAATGAACGGGTGAGTTTTTCGAGTGCAGATTCTATGTTGTGTGGCATGCCCTGTACTTTAGCTAGGTACTGTGACATTCCACCGATGGTCCATTGGACCATGATTGTTTTGCTTGTGAGCGTGGGGTGGCTTCGTTGGAAGCGTGACAAGGTGAGGGATATTTTGTCTATGACTGGTTCCCAGGGAGTTACATTGTTGATGTCATTCCCGATCCAGGCACCAAGGGATCGGATTGCCTCTCCGTCTTTTGCGAAGTGGATTGATAGTGGGAGTGGTTCATCGTCTGGGTGTAGGCGTCGGGTTGTAAGCACAGTCTGCCGGTGAGTTCCCGTTCCCATCGGGATTATCTCTGTTTTTTCAGTGTTGAACTTAGCACCAGAGGCGCAGCACCAGCAGTTGAGTATTGTCTGTAGGTCTTTGTATCGGTCAGTTTGGTTTAAGTATATTGTTGTGTCGTCTGCGAAGAGTGTGACTAAGATTTTGTCTTTAATACCAGGTATGGAGTAGCCCCGTAGGAGGGTGGAGCCCCGCAGCATGCATGCTAGGGGTTCAATTGCAAGATCAAATAAGAGGCAGGAGAGTGGGTCACCCTGGCGAACTCCACGAGATACGCGGAACGGTGTACTAAGTACGCCATTAATCATTACTTGGGTGTGTGCATTGGAGTATAGTGATTTAACAGTTTTGATGAATAGGGGGGGCAGTTTGAATCTTTCTAGGGTTGCCCAGAGGTAGTCGTGGTCAATACGGTCGTATGCCTTTTCCTGGTCAAGGGCAATTATGGTACCATTTTCTTCTGTCGCCTCAGCAAAGTTAATCATGGCTTGTGATAGCCGGACATGGTTGAATATGGATCTGCCGGGCACGAAGCCCGCTTGGTCGCGATGAATGAGGTTCCCGGCTTGGGCAGCCAGTTGTATTGCGAGGGCCTTGGTGAGGATTTTGTAGTCGGAGTTGAGGAGGGTGATGGGGCGGTAGTTTGCTATATTGCCCCGATCTTTTTTCTTAAAGATCGGGCACATCCACCCGGATGTGAAAGTTGTGTTCGGGTCGACGCCGTTTGTTTGTATGTGGGTAAATACGCGGGTGAGGGTTCCAACTATGTTAAAGGATGGGCGGTCGAGTTTAGTACGGTTTAGGTGAGTCTCGTGTAGTTTCTTCCACAGCTCGTATGGCAGTCCATCGAGACCAGTCGCTGTTCCAGACTTGGACTTTCTTAGGGATTCAGCGATATGTTTGGTTTCGAGGAGGTTGTGAAGGCCCGTGTCAGCTTGGGGGGGGAGTTTTTGGGATTCGGGTATGGAGGTTAGTGCTCTCTCTCGTGCGGGGAGGTGGTTTTCAGGCGGCCGGGATAACTGATCTGCGAGCTGGAGGCTTTCGTGGTAGTCTCTGGCAATCATTGCCATTTTGTCTGAGCGGTGCGCGAAGGCGCGGGGTGAGGACCCTGGGATCTCTAAGGTATGTATCAGGTCTCTGGGTGTTTTTACGCTGAGGATTCGTGATAGGTATTTAGATGGTGTTTCGCCATTTGCAGACCATCGGGCCTGCCCATGCAGTTGCACGCGTGCAAACCGTTTTTTGTGGAGGTGGCCGATTTCGTTTTCCAGGAGCATTGCATGGGTGCGTAGGTCATCTGAGTGGTCGAGTTGTGGGTCATTTTGGGTACGTGTTAGGTCTTCCTGCATGGCACGTATTCGACTTGTGATCTTTGCTAGTGATACTTTGGCGTGCTGTTTTGCTGTTTGGGTGATGTCTGTCTTGTATGTTTGCCAGAGGCGTTGCGCATTGTGTATGTCTGGGCCGTCATTTGCGGTGAGTGAGTTTTGTAGGGCTATGCCTTTGGTGATGATTTTTTCAAGCAGGACATCGTCATTGATCAAGCCGAGAGGCCATGTCCAGCGGCCTGCTCCAATGCGTGGTGCATTGAGGGGTGAGAAGCGGAGGGTGAGTAGGCGGTGGTCCGTTGGCACGACTGAGGAGGTGATGGACCAGTCACGGATGCTGGGCAGGTGGGTTCGCTGGGTGTATATCCTGTATCATTATCTATTACTACATAGCGTAGTTGTCATGGGCATAGCTCTTGTGGGCGGTCAACGGGCAATCACTGGGCGGTCAACGGGCAATCACTGGGCGGTCAACGGGCAATCACTGGGCGGTCAACGGGCAATCACTGGGCGGTCAACGGGCAATACATTTTGACGGAGTCAGGAATATATATTTTCCGACTCACTTTTGGATGACACCAAAATGTGAAATAATATATTATATAATAATGTAATTAAAAAGGCTGAACATTATTAAAAGTATGGACAGCCACATAGGCGGCTACCCAAACCTGAACTATATCCATTCCATAAATGGATTTCAAAAGCAAATCTTTTATTACTTCTTTTCCATTCTGTTTATATTTAATCATTGTGGTCATCTTGAAGGTAATGCTGTGGATAATATTTTGTCCAGTCTACTGAGCATTCTCTAAATATTTAAGTTTTCCCATGACAGAATATTTTGCGAAAGTAATTATATGGGATATCCATTTTGATCAACATTTTGCAGGTCCTCAAAGAGTGGGACTCCCGCAGTGCTTGATGGTAATCTGGCGATAGTGAATCCTTCTTGCCTTGGAATGGTCGCCTGCGCCACACACGAATACTTCGGACAGGGAGCGTGCGAGCCTTTCTCGGTGCCATACTCTCGTGACGACTCCTCTAACTCTACGAAGCAAATTATTCTCCCGACCCTGACCCAGGTATGGTCATTGGTCGCCATCGAAGCACGGATACCACGAGATGCACCACTGGTGCTTCTCGACTGTACCGGTGCACCTGTTTCCACGAACCGCAAAGTCAGAAGATAACTCCACGGGACTTCTTCATGTCTGCGAATTTCGCTATAAGAATCGCATTTAGTCAAGACTGCGGAAGACCGGCCTTGCGACTCGCCATTCCATCATGGCTCTGGGTGTACTCGAGGATCGTCATCTCGAGCATGTAAGCCATAACACGTCCCTCGACCATTCTCTACTAATTTGTATCATCAGGTTCCTGGTACAGCACTCTTAGAAGATTTGCAGACAGGTGCCGCTGCAAGCGGTGTTAAGAAAGGAACCGGCCACTCTGCACACATTATCCTTGTACCGCAACCTTCGGACGACCCAAGGGTGGGTTACCCGTACATTTTCGGCCCGAACTTGCTCATCCCTGGTTGCAGGATCCACTAAACTGGCCAATATGGAAGAAGGAAGCCCTTTTCTGGTCCATCTGCTACAGCGCAGGATTGGTGTAGGACATTTTCTTGTGCAGTGAGCATGATGATTGATCATCTTCATGGTACAATACAGTGGTGCGGTGGGCCCGCTGCTTGCTCCTGGATATGTTCTCCTGGGACAGCAGTGGCATGTCAGCACGAACACAGCAGCCGCTACGTAAGTTCTTTTCCAGCACCTTAACGCTGTCAGACTGTCCCATTCAATCTGAACCAGTAATGGCGACACCATTCTTGCTTTAGGCTGCTTCATGATGCTTCAAGCCCCACTCGCTGTGAAGTTCGGAAGACGACCAGTCTTCCTCGTATCCATGCTCTTATTATTTAGCTGCTCCATCTGGTCGGCTGTATCACAAGGTCTAACCTCGTTCCTGGTGTCCCGAGTTTTCCAGGGATTTGGCATGGTGAGATATTCTGCTTTTCTCTTCGAGTATATTCCCGGAGACTGAGCGAGATTCAGGCTTCATATGAATCTCTGGTCACGGCAACCATAGGAGGTACGCCAGCTTCATCCGCAAATCCGATAGAGATACTGACTAAATGCAGATATCTACTTTGTTCACCAGCGTGGCTTCCGAGTCGCAATATGGGGTATGTCATCGTGTGATTTGCGCTTCGAGTTTCGGACCTAATCAGTGATCCAGGACTCGCTATTAGTCTCGGTAAGCGTCTGTGGGATACATGGTGAAACATCGGCTAATTGTGGTCTCTGTAGGCATCAGTATTGGTACGCATAGAAAAATCCACCCTTTTATTTCTCGTTTATCTGACTACAGCACAATGCCATCCCACCTCATAGCTCCTATCGGTGAGTGTCAGCAGTTACTTGTTGCATCTAGTACCTGATCCACAAGCTTGGCAAGCTAACGGATATGTCATCGCTTCCAACACACTTGGATGGAGATGGTGCTTCTGGCTGATAACAATATTCCACGGAATCGCCCTCATTCTCATATTCCTCCTCGTGCCCGAGACCTCAGTACGTCTTCTTCTGCGATCATCGGCCGATGAGAGGGCTTATTCCCCCAGTACGATCGTAAAACTCCAGAGACCGTGGAAACAAGTTCGACAGCTGCAACTGATGAGAAAACGGGCGAAGAGTCATCCGAAAATATCCCTGTTTCGGACAAAGACGTAGAAGCAGTAGCCGTGATCCAGAGCGAGGACTACATGCCACCGAAGACATTTTGGCAGGAGCTCAAGCCATGGTCCGGAGTACGCCATTCATTCCAACCGATGTTGTGGCAGCAAAGACTGACCCAAGTCAGTACGTGAGCAGTGTTAGCATATTCGAAGTCTTCTTCCGCCCCTTCCCCTTCATAGTGAGTACTGGCAGCCGTGAACTGGAACACTTACCAACTAGAATTAGCTATCCCCGGTCATCTGGTTCACAATCTTCTCGTGAGTGATTCTCCACTGTTTACAAGTATTGAAACTGAACATACTCACAGTTACGGGTCAGTCGACTGAACTTTCTGCGCGGAACTATTGTTGATGTCTCGTAGGTTGACCACGTGCTGGCTTGTCATCCTCTCCGCAGTGTCCAGTGTTGTCTTCGGTGGCCCTCCCTACAACTTCAGCACGTCTCAGGTCGGACTTGTCTCGATCGGTCCATTAGTAGCAGGACTCATCACGACGTTTATCGCCGGGCCACTCACCGATTATTCGGCAACATGGTTCGCAAAGCACAATAAGGGCATTTACGAGCCAGAGTCGCGAATGTACGTGATGGTGCTGATGTTGATCCTGGAGGTCGCTGGATTCGCCTTCTGGGCCTTGATGCAAAGCAAGGACGTGCATTGGATAGGTCAGTCGGCATCTCATGAAGAACACGGCTAGACCTGATCACCCGCATTTCTCGCGCAGGCCCTGTTATCATGTATAGCATCATCAACGCGGGTCAGGGCATCGGGTCGACTGCTATTGTCGTATGTCATTTCGTACTCTCTTGCAGAGCTTGGATCTAAGGAGTCGCAGACGTATGTCATCGATGTCCATAGGAAACACTCACCGGAGTGTTTTGCATTGATCAACTTCATTAAGGTAAGCAGATCACATGTTGTCTTTCTTTGTTACTTTGCTGACCAGCGGCGCAGAATCTGATTCTTTACGGCTTCTCCCAATTCTCAGTCGAATGGGTGCAGAATATGGGCGTCCTCCATAGTGCGTCACAATGTCAATCATGGGGTTTACGTTACTCACAATTCTGCTAGCATTTGGGATCCTTGCCGGCCTGACGGCACTTTGGTACGTACCATCTCTCTGGATTCCTTCGAGAGAAGTCAGAATGCTGACAAGCGGATTCTAGCGTATTGACGGCGGTTCCGATGTACATTTTCGGCAAGAGAGTACGGAGCTGGATTACACGGCACCCCACCATCTTCGACAGGGAATGAAGAAGGATCTTACGAGTTTTGCACAATTTAGGGATACACGTGGCTTTGTACGATTGTAAATATGTACATGTCTTGAGCATCACGTTTGGTTTGCCTCAAAACCATGGGGCGATTCTTCCTGTACAATAATAGTCCACCAGTGAGATGAATTTCTAGATGTTCGATAGGCTCACTGGAAGGGTGGTGTAATTTCAGACGATAAGATGGCTGCTATTTTCTGGGCTCGATTACCGTAGTCAACCATCACAATAATGCGTACCATCCTGATAAATTTATAGTCTCCAGACAATGCACAGTGATGTGACCTTGGACCAACCATAGCAAAGACTTAGTGATCCATCTGATATTAGTATACGTTCCGCATACAAGTCATCAGGAAATATCTCTAGGTAGACATAAGATCTCCGCGTCTCCGCTAATGTTGCTACGGAGACATCGTTCTCCAAGAATAGCGGCACGGGGACCGCGTTTCTGAACCTGCACATCTTGAGCCCAGATCTCCGGCAGGATACAGTGCCTTCCGCTCAAAACCGGCAATAGGCGGGACTGCAACCATATCAGGACTTCGGAAGAAATTCGTGTCGGGACAAAAACTATACGAATCGACTCCTTTTTTTAGTGGCTTTCGACCTATCAGGTTACATTTTCCGAATTCATGATTTTGAGATTTTGACCCTTCTAATATTTGAATTTGAGTCGGAGTTGAGTCGGAGTTCCCATATCGGGAAACTTCTCTCGGCTTATACCGGTCGGACTTCTAATGTGACTACAGCGCTACTTCTATGATATGGGGTGGTATATACATACAGAGCAGATGAAGATTTAATTTAGTAATATTTTATGGTTCATCATGATGTTTGCATTAATACACTGGTGTGAGCAGAATTTTCCACGGCGGGTTCTGTGTTAGGCCTTGGCTGATGGAGCAGTACTCGGTCGGTAAGAAACCTGGAATTGACTTGTTTGGCACCTGACAAGTGTTGCTGCTTTGGTTGATGCTGTCTTTTTGTCAAAAGAGTCATGCCAGCCTTACACACTAAGCATACTGGACTTCTGGTATGTTGAACCCAATATTTGAACGATTACGTAATCATCCAAAAAAGTCAAAATGTGTATTTACGCATCTTTTGTCCGAGTTTATGTTTCAAATTTTCTTCCGGGAGACTCCGGCGCCTCGGTTCAGGCCAGGCGGAGGCGCCGAGTCTTAGTGGAGGAAACTGTACAGCGTCTCCGTCTGGAGGTGTCTCCAACGCAAGATGATTTCTCCGTAATGTACGTACAGGACACAGCGAGCAAATGACCTGTCCTTTTGATGGGAGCGCAAAAAAAAGGACACTGTGTCCTGTCACCTGTCCTGTCACTGTCCCGTTACCTGTCCTTTTTCCTGAGACTCAAGCGACGTGTCATGATTGCGTCATGGTGTGACAGACAAGTCCCGGCCTTATCTGGGGAAGCTCGATGACCAAGCGCCATTGGGTCATAACAATATTAATTGTTGCCTCTCGGATGATAATCTAAGGTACAAAACCACCGCGGAATGACTTATTATAGCATTATGAAGTAATCTAGGTGAGAATATCGAGCGCCCGAATGAATTTAGAGATGTATTTACGGCACAAATTCTGTTGTCGCGTGAATTTGGATCAAATGTGCACCAGCACTCGAAATTACAAACATTTCTGGCTGTAGCTTCAGAGCTATATTATAAATGACGGATGACATGTCCGGATATTGGATGTGATTCCCGACTGCCGGTGCCACAACATCACTCATTGATGTCATCACCGGTAATCTGGTCACCAGCGGCCAGCAGAGCATGAAGGGGCAAGGCCTGGGAATTCAGAGGGGGCGGCAAAATAAGGTTTTTGAGCATTACTATCCTGGGCACTTCCCCAGTGTCAAGGATAATTATGCTTGTTACAGGTGTCATTTGGGTGCTTCATCACGTTTGTGACTAGATGTTAATCTATCCCTAAATTTATTTGGGTGCTCGATATTCTCACTTAGATTACTTCATATTGCTTTAATAAGTCATTTTCCAGTGGTTTTGTACCTTAGCTTATCATCCGAGAGGCGACATCATTATGACCCAATGGCGCTTAGTCATCAGACTTCCCCGGACAAGACCGGGACTTGTCTGTCACACCATGACGCAATCATGACACGTCGCTTGAGTCTCAGGAAAAAGGACATGTAACAGGACAGGTGACAGGACACAGTGTCCTTTTTTTTGCGCTCCCATCAAAAGGACAGGTCATTTGCTCGCTGTGGGAGATGCGTCGTGTTGTTCTTTCAGGTCAGTCTGCTGTCCAATTATCGTCTGCATCGCCACTGCACAGCCATTCTTTACAGATGATCGACTCTGCTGTATACGATTTTGCTCCGAATAACCAGCCATCACAGGTGATTGGCATGGGCGGATTTAACTCAATCTTTGAGAGAGGAGAAGGCGAGGGAAAGGTTAGAGTGGGAGATGCGGGTATCATGATCGACAGTACGCATTGGAGGAAGGGGTACGCGAAAGAAGCCGTGGCTGCGATGTTCGACTGGGCTTTCCACCTCAGTATGGAGGAAGTGGATCCCAAGATCGATGTGGTGTTCTTCGAGTCCCTTGCAGCGAACAACCGCATCCGCGGCTTGCTGTCTGGCTGTTTTGGCTTCAAGGCAGTGTTACGGCTGGCAGACGTTGGCGAGGAGCAGGTATGGGAGATCGGTAAGAGTGAATGGGAGAAGCGGAGGGGAGAAATCGGGTTGATATGATCCGATGCCCGACTCGATAAATCTTCGAAGGTGCATCTTGAATAGGGAGAGCGGGAGGCGCATAGCCGTACGGCAATATCGCGAACATGCAACCGGGCATAGCTACAGAAAATCCAACGAATACAGAGGTTGTCTTATCGTATCGGCGGCCTTACCTGACTTCCTTGTGCTTCCCTTCCACGTACTCCACCACGGCGACGGGTAGTTCCCCGTCCTGCACGATCACGGGTACGACGCAGACTTTGGCGCCCTCACAAGGCATATCTGGGTGGAACCATTGCTGCCAGGCAAGGTACCTACTGTTGGGAGAGAAGAAAGGAACTGCGTAGAAGTCAGCCCCGGACGCGACCAGCGTGATGGTCTTTTTCTATGCAGAGCTGGGTGATTATGTTCGGTGAGCCCGGTTTCGTGTGGTCTTCTAAGATGGCTACGACCAGGTGACGAATATCTACCTAAGGTGGATCGTAAAGTCTGAAAAATGGTGGTTGGCATTATCTGATTCATGTTTAGCCATTAGTCCCCGGTAGTCATGCGAAAATATATCTGGGGTGACAGCCTCTGGCTCACTTCCTCGCTTCACCCGATATACACGATTGTCGCCGACACATGTGAAGAGACACACAAGTCATGCGTAGGCTACAGCAGTGCAGCCGCAGTACCCGTACTCTCGCACACCAGTGCGATGCGAGCGTTCCAGCCTGGCCCAAATACATCTTGCCCTCCCGAATAGCGCAAACAAACAACGGAGTACCACATTTAAGCCCAGACTTCTTCGGTGCGGAGACTACACCCCCAAGCGACGGCAGAAAAACATCAAGAGGTAAAATCATATTAACAAGTGCTTACGACACACGCACAATTTGCTGCGCATATGCATTACCACTAGGTATTCGAACGAGATCAAGGTCGAATGAGGAACGCGTCCTAAAGCGCCAACACGACAAACGAGAATGCTTATGTAATAACAGCTCACATCGATAAGACCGGTTTCACCTAGACGTCCCACGGTATGAGCCTAGTTAGGCTTGTCCATGGAACCGCCGGTGGAGCCTAACTAGGCTCAAAATCGCTCTGTGCTAACACCGGCGGTTGTACCGGGAGTACATAGGGACTTCATACAGGTAGGCTACAGTGTATCTAGTAGTACTATCTATGTAGTACCCATACAGCTGCCGCCGACGTCGGGTGGGCGCTTCGGCCATTGCCGATATGCCTAAACGAGCAATCGACCGCCCTTCCCGCCCTTTCCGCCGTCGTAGATAGTAGCGAGCTGCAGCCCCCGCACTTACAGATAAAAATGCGCAATAAATGGCATTAAGTAGTGTACAAAAGCGCTTCCATATCTGGCAAGAGCGCTTCCATATTGGTGCCCGCATCAGTGCCCGCCCTTCTGCTCGTTGTTGCTATCAGCGGCAACGTCTGCAGTCGTGTAGGGGCCATAGGAAATTCAGTAAAATTCTGAATAAATTGTATTTCATTCGGATCTACCATCGCTACAGATAAAGCACCATATTTTATGTATATACCTCAGTAATCGGCGAATATATTCACATCTGAGGTTAGACATATCACAGAAAAAAGGATACTGCTCGGAAAACACTTACATATGCGATAGGAACTCCAGAAAACGTTTATAAAATCTCTAATAGACCTATAGCACACAGTAATCAGCATCAGTATTGCCCAGGATGAGCCAAGAAGCATGGGGTAGGTAGTCAGGAGGGAAATGAAGGGTATAGAAGAAGGGAGCGGTCAATATACAGCAGTAATTAATAATTGGTAAGTGAAACATACCTAATCAATGTTGTAACACACCTGGTACCCTGAATATGACTGCTGGTGGCATGGGAGGGTGTTGTTCCTATGGAAAGGACAGTCTCCAGCAGGCTAGATGGGCTGGAGCCTGACAATGCAAGGCTGTAGCATCCTAGATAATGTTTATTAAAAGGTATTAGATCATATAAACACATGAAACAAATTGAGAATGGACATACAAAGTGGGTCAAGCAAAGTAATGCAAAGCTTGATGTCCAAGAGGTCTATGGATGGTGTAGGACACAGATTGGATGCTAATTCTTCCCCAAGTAGGTCCAATACAGCATACAGAAGACAATATGATACAAGACAGGTAGTATAATATGATGAGAGGTGTCTAGGACATTCAAGAAGGCAGAGATAAGTAAGTGTCACAGCAGATGTCACAGTGCAGAGATGGTCCCAACGAGATTCGGACACTCGCTGTGGCTGAATGCTCGGATGTCTCATATTTTTGGGCTCTATATCACTACATGCCTTCTACCCTTCTCAAACTTATTTGATCGATTTGAGGGCATTATTCCACGTGTTCTGACAGTCTGATTGGGTCTCATTAATGTCTTGGGATTGAATGATGATGCCAGGAAGGGATATTAGGAACAGGTAAGTTACAGCTGCTCCCCTGTCTTTGAATCTCTTCTTCTCAGGTCCATACTATTTATTTGTCTATATACAACCACTTGGGGGAGAATTAGCATCCAATCTGTGTCCTACACCATCCATAGACCTCTTGGACATCAAGCTTTGCATTACTTTGCTTGACCCACTTTGTATGTCCATTCTCAATTTGTTTCATGTGTTTATATGATCTAATACCTTTTAATAAACATTATCTAGGATGCTACAGCCTTGCATTGTCAGGCTCCAGCCCATCTAGCCTGCTGGAGACTGTCCTTTCCATAGGAACAACACCCTCCCATGCCACCAGCAGTCATATTCAGGGTACCAGGTGTGTTACAACATTGATTAGGTATGTTTCACTTACCAATTATTAATTACTGCTGTATATTGACCGCTCCCTTCTTCTATACCCTTCATTTCCCTCCTGACTACCTACCCCATGCTTCTTGGCTCATCCTGGGCAATACTGATGCTGATTACTGTGTGCTATAGGTCTATTAGAGATTGTATAAACGTTTTCTGGAGTTCCTATCGCATATGTAAGTGTTTTCCGAGCAGTATCCTTTTTTCTGTGATATGTCTAACCTCAGATGTGAATATATTCACCGATTACTGAGGTATATACATAAAATATGGTGCTATATCTGTAGCGATGGTAGATACGAATGAAATACAATTTATTCAGAATTTTACTGAATTTACTATGGCCCCTACACGACTGCAGACGTTGCCGCTGATAGCAACAACGAGCAGAAGGGCGGGCACTGATGCGGGCACCAATATGGAAGCGCTCTTGCCAGATATGGAAGCGCTTTTGTACACTACTTAATGCCATTTATTGCGCATTTTTATCTGTAAGTGCGGGGGCTGCAGCTCGCTACTATCTACGACGGCGGAAAGGGCGGGAAGGGCGGTCGATTGCTCGTTTAGGCATATCGGCAATGGCCGAAGCGCCCACCCGACGTCGGCGGCAGCTGTATGGGTACTACATAGATAGTACTACTAGATACACTGTAGCCTACCTGTATGAAGTCCCTATGTACTCCCGGTACAACCGCCGGTGTTAGCACAGAGCGATTTTGAGCCTAGTTAGGCTCCACCGGCGGTTCCATGGACAAGCCTAACTAGGCTCATACCGTGGGACGTCTAGGTGACCGGTTTAAAGACTCTTCGTTATGTGCGAGACCTGGACACAAATACAGGGCTTCTACACTACGGGTAGTTTAAGCAATTCTTAGGAAAAACGAGAATATTCGAGGCAGTACGTCGTCAGGAAATAAAGTAACATGTCTGTCCCAGCACGGGACTCGTCCGCTCCGAAGCCCGGGTCTCGACAGCGTCACCGGTGACCGGTGACTGGCTGCGCTCTTACTATTAGTTCTTGCCACAACCACCGTCGTCTAGAACTTCGCACTTCAACAAAGATGAGCTCAGACGCTTCTGACATCACTGACATGGACTACGAGGAGGAGGATATTGAAAAGCCACAAACACGCTTAGGAAAAGCTGGAACAGCTGCGAATGTACGGAAGATGCGCAAAGTCCTCTCGAAACCACGGACAGTGCATTATACACCGCAGTCGCTGTACGGTATGTGAAGAGCCTACGTCAACGTATATCATTTCCTAACATTTACTGGCGCCTGTGCTAAGAGCAAATCCACAACGCGGACATCGACTTGAATCCGGACTATCAGCGCGGTAAGTGCTCTTGGCCTTGATCCGGGCCTTGACTTGGACAGCTCATATGTTGGCTGTTAGAGGTCGTATGGCCTGAAGTCAAGCAAAGCGCGCTTGTTGACTCCTTAATGAGACACTACTATGTTCCTCCGGTGATCCTCGGTGAGCTCTATGTCGACGCTTTGTTCACCGGATCGCTTACATATCCTCCTATAGCGGTCAAGGTGGACGAGGAGGGGGCGGAGCATAGGACCTGTATAGACGGAAAGCAACGCCTGACTTCCATTCAAAAGTGAGTGACCTAGTCGCGCTCGTAGCACTGGTGAATACTCACGTATGCTCAAGGTTTATGGATGGTTTAGTACGTCCCAGGGATCCATCTTATTCTCATATTTCTCACTCACGCTGTACCGTGATTCTCACTCTCTGCAGATACCTTGTAAGTTGATTCGCTTAGCTGTCGTCCTCTTCGATGCTGACAGCGCTGCTTTTGTGCCTAGTCAAAGATCCGTGAGTCGCAACGTATCTCAATGTCAGCGTCTACTTAGACTTCTTACAGATGGACGAACGAGAAATACTGGTTCAAGGACGATCCTACCTCCACTCGCGCTCGCAAGATACTTCCTGAGCGTTACCGCAAAGAATGGTCTCGACTTCAGATTGTATGTATCGAATACGATGGCCTACTGGAGAGCGAAGAGAGGGAGATTTTCCAAGTACGCATTACTTTATTGTACTACACGCTATCTAATTATGACCGCCGAGTAGCGAGTGCAGCTCGGGATGGCACTAACTCCGGCAGGTATGTTCGCTCCGCATCGACTAATACGTGTCATATGACCGTTATTGTTCCAGAGAAACTCCAAGCCATATCAAGCCCTAAAGCTGACTTTGTGCGGGAGCTTCTAGCTACGTACAGCGAGCTGACAGGGAACTCGTCTACGCTGGTCTGGGATAGCGGGCGAGGCACCGACTTCCGATGCTTCGCTCAGGCTCTTTATAATGTGGAGAAGTTTCCTAAGCTGAAGTCTGGCGGTACAATAGCTCAGATCGAAAAGTGGCTCGCCACGAAGGAAGACTTTGATGAGAATACTCAGGACGACATTCACCGGACCTACTCCGTGTTCCTTGAGTTAGCGAAGGACAAGCAGTTGGCGAAATGCTTTAAGCACCCTACGAATATCGCGCCCGTTGAGTTCGTTATAATTAGCGTGCTTATTGCTCGTGAAAAGGATCGCTTATCTCTTGTCCAATTATCCCGTGTCATTCGTGACATGCGACTCAATGTTCGTGACGAGCACAAGGATATCCGGCTGAATAGCGCAGTGGCCAAGACTATGCTGGCTTTCATTGGGGACATTGGGACTAGCCATGTGAAGGGAGAGGGGGAGCCAGCAGGCAAGATGGTGTCATCTGTTCCTAAAAGAAAGAGGAAGAATGGGGATGGAAGTGGGGAGAAGGTACAGAAGGGTCCTCAGGGAACCAAGCTTGAAGTTTCTAGGAATGAAAATGGGATGGTACCAGTGTCTGGGGTATTTGGCAATCCTGCACCTCCATCACAGGTAAAGCAGCTTGGTAATGATGCTCATACCAATCCCACTCTAGCAGCTTCCAGAGTCTCTTCTTTACCTTCAGGTGGCTCACCAGCCTCACCTGCTGTACCAGACAGACTTGCAGCTATCAGGTCAGCCAGGCTTGGGGCTAGCCAGGCAAGAACTCCACCTACAGCACCTGCAGCAGACAGAGCTTCATCTGGTTTGCACTCAGGTCAATATCCTTCTCAGCAGGCTGCCAGTCTTTCTGCTAGCCCATCCATAAACAAGGATAATCACTTGGATACATCCCTTCTGGCTAAGATGGATCAGAATCCTTCACCATACAACCACCAGTCACCATCCCAGTATCACATGTCTGAAATTTATCAAGGCCAAGGAAGAGGAGAGCCCTATCATCAATACCAAGATGAGAGGCAAGGATCTTCCCAGCAAGGTAGAGATGAAAGAGATTATGGAAAGAGTAGTAATACATACTGGACTAGGCAGGATGGTGGTGGGAGGGGTTATGGCAGATAATTATTGATTTCTGAATCATTATTGCTGCAATTGTTATTGCTAGTGTTATCCGTGTGATCCTGAAGGATTACAATGTCATTGAACTTCTGCATCTGAACTCTAAAAAATTATACTTCTAGTGTTTATTTCCTCTCTCTTTAATCTGGGCTGCATATTCTGTACTTATGTGTCTCTGGTCTATGGGTAGGTGTGTGGTGTCACAGCTGCCAAAAACAGACTGCAACCACCAGACCAAACAGATATAGACTAGCACATGAATGATCCTGACTAGGAGAGAGTAAGGGTGGTTTCAGTTAACTAAATAAGATGTATAATAGTGCTATTAGACTGCATAGGATTGTCAAGTGTTAGGAAATGTCTTCTTTGGCTACCCTTTGTAGTACTGTCTTAGTGTTGATATGCTAAGATGAACAGAGATGTGTTGATAGGGTCTGGACCTATCTGACCTCTGAAAACACATTTTTGACAGGTGTGGCACTTCTCTGTGCCATGCTGCTAACTTATGTAAGTAACATTGCTCTGGGGTTCTCAGGTGTGTCCACAGTGGCTCTGGGCTTGCAACTGAATACTCCTGGCAAATATGTGCCTTAAGAGAGTAGAGTGCCACAATAGTCATGTCAGTATGAGCAACTGGCCATTTCAGGCAGAAAGCCAAATACAAGCAAACTTTGAGTTTGTCTTTTGTTCATTGATTGTGGGGCACAGTCATACAATACTTGGAGATGAACCAGTTGCACCAGCTGTCTCGGAGTGTTCTCTTGCACTTCAGTACCCTCTAAATATGGAAATCATGTTATGTCATATTTTTCCATGTATGCTCGGATTGCAAGGAGAACATGGAGATGGCAGCCTGATCCACACCCAACTGTTTGTCTTGACTAATGCTTGAAACACAGTGACTGCTTTTGCACCCTATCTGGATATTTTGACAACATGCTGCTTCACTTGCAAAAATTTCATTCCCAGAGAGATACTTCCAAGAGTGCCCGTGAATGGGCATATTGTAATACTTTCCGTGCCTGCATGATTCGGATGCCCTACTTAGCCATTCTGGTCCTTACTATCCTTGATGCCGGACCGGTCTTTTCCCGCAAAATAGAACATAATACAGAAGTCAAGTCTTCGCTTCTTAACAGTGCTATGCCTGGTCAACATAAAGAAAATCTGAACTCTTATGAGCTTACGGACGATGCCTTGCAGACCCTTGAGGATAACAATGCTGAATTCGATGGTGCGAGCACTTCCACTGTATCTGACCTCAGATCTCTTCCTCATTTTTACCTTCCTTGTATAGTAATCATTTCATGTAAACTTGTCAATCACCTGTCATTTCCTAATTAGAGGTATTTTCTCACATGCCCTCGGATTGAGGAACGAGAACGTTCGCGAGGACGGATGGTTTTAGGAGCCTGGTCGGTCTCTAGAAATACTTCCCCAAAAGAGCTCCTATGACGAGAGATCGCGAAGTTGAGGGTAAAGTTGCCTCTAGATCATGGACTTTTATTCGGCCTGTTATTATATCGTTGATTACAGGCTATGAATGGTGCTATAGCACTACAATAGCACTAAATAAAATAACAACACCGTGGAATATTTCGATCGATTAATTACATGTAATCCCCTTCGTCCATATCGTTCAAGAACCAATTTGCCCCAGCCTTAGCCCGGACTTCCTCCTCCGGGATCTCTTTCAACACCCTCAGCTTTAGCAGCTCGGCGAGGGCCACGGCCATCTCGTAGTGTTCGTTGGACACCCAGGTCTCCGTCTCGAAGCCAACCATGCCTCGGCACCCCTCAAAATTCTCGTCCGCTACTTGCAGCTTTGCGCTCAGCTCTTTCGTCTCGCGTAGGTTCTCGGGTTCGAACGCGACTGGACACGGCACACCTTCCCCCGTCAGCCGCCCCCATGTCTCCGTTGCCTCTATCAGCGTAGTCTTCAGCGCGTGAGTCTCACCTTCCCATGGAGCACCGGCTTGGTCGAAAAGGCGGTAGATAAACTTGGACAAGGGGTCCGACAACGCATCGTGATGGAGCTTGTTGTACTGCTCCGTGTTCTTGACGTAGTGAAAGTGGACGAGACGGCGGTGGTAGAGTCCCATCGCGTGGCTTTGCTCGGATTGGTCCAGCTCATCCATGTTCGCCGGCAGTGAGGGTGGGGTGAGAGCTTGCGAGACCGGGTCATCGTAGTTCTGCAAGCGACCCGGTATACCTGCGAGGAGAAATAAGGGTAGGATCGAAGCATGTTGCCAGTCGAGCAGGCCCACGATTTTCAACTGGTTAGAATCGGGCGATGTCGACACGATGACGTTGCTCGGCTGGAGATCGGGATGCTTGATACAGAAATGATGGAGGGCTGAGTTCTTGGGGACGAGCGAGGATGCGATGAGAAGGTAGCGTTCGAGATTCTTGATGTGTTCCGACGGTGACTGCTCCTTGTACCCATAGGCCTCCCTTCTTTCACGCTGGAACGGTAGTAGTGGTCGACCAAACTTTTCCAGATACGCTAGCTCCTTGCGAGCTGCTGCTACGAGCACTGCCTTGGCGTTTTCGTCTATAGTCTCGATTAGTTCCGAAAAGTTCAACAAAAGAAAAGGCAGAGCGTGGCATACATGGTCCCCTGTCCACGTCGAGCTGCGACCTCCTTCCATACCACATATGCAGCCTGGCATCGGGACCGACGCAGAAGCGCTCGTCGTTGAGCGGGATGCCCGTCCTCCCTGTCACCTTCTCCAGGTCGTTGGTATAGTAGAGGCTTCCACCAGCCGGAAAAGGAATTGACATCAAGCGAAATTCGAGTTGAACAAGTTGACGCACGACGGAAATGATATCCGGTTCCTCCAGCTCCAGCCACACGTCACTGAGCTTCGTGCCTCTCATAAACTCCATGAAAATATACTCCGTCTTCGCAGCGTTGTCCGATGAAGGAGAGTAATCGTAAACCTCGGGAACAGGCAGCCCAGAGGAACGGAGGAAACACATTGTGGCCACTTCACTAGCGATAGCGTAGAACTTGGGGACCGTGACGGGGTACGGGATGCGGGCCACCATCTCGAAGCCGTCATGCATGGTGATAAGGAAAGTCCGGTTGAAGCCGCCCTCGGCGAGCTTTACAAATGTGTGGATATCTCGCGAAGTCCGACCAACAGACTGCGCTGCAAGTCGACAAAGTTCGTCGACGTCGAACTCACGTCTGCGTTCTGCGAGGCGAAGATCATTGTTGACGCTGAATGTGCGAGATTATGGATTAGACATGTACGCCAGAGAACAACATGTATAAGACTTACAGCCAGCGTCCCGATGAATAGTTGAAGAGATCATCAGGAGAGTCTGACGTGCTTGAGAATGCACGACGGGGCAGCTGCCAACAGATCCGAGTGAAGTGAGAGATTGAGGAGGAAGGATATGCTGAACGCAGCGAGGAGAGAGGATGGCGCAGAAGCGGAGAGATTGAGACTGGTAGCAAATTGAAGACGAGCCTCGTCCGCCCAAGGGAGTGCATGCACATGTGTGCGGAGAGTTGGAAGAGGGATCAAACTTGAAAAGAACCTTAGCTTTTCGACGAGGTAAGTGTCTGTGAGAGCTGCGAGCTGCGACAGGTGTGTATTCACATCAGATGATTTACGGGGGCAGTCTTGACTTTGATTCGCGGTGTATCGGACAAATGGTCGAGCAGGGTAAGGGACTTCATATTGAAGATTGAAGCAGGGGTCCAATACAAACCACATTTTCCCAAATTCCCAAATTGCTTAGCGCCGGTGGCTGAGGAAGCTCTGAATCTTCGTCGTCAGATCCCTGTCCTCATCTGCATCAACCCACATGGTCTACCAGGTCTCTTGCAGGTATCCCGGACTCCCGGAGACTACGCTTCCTATATATCAGGTTAATTAACAGGGTCCTCCGCGACATCCTGTTAATAACCGGTTATTAACCAGCGGTTAAAAGATATCGGTTAATAATGGAACTCTAGAGATTGCAGCCTGATCCACACCCAACTGTTTGTGTCTTGACTAATAATGCCTGAAACGCAGTGACTGCTTTTGCACCCTATCTGGATATTTCAACAACATGCTGCTTCACTTGCAAAAATTTCATTCCCAGAGAGATACTTCCAAGAGTGCTCGCGAATGGGCATATTGTAGTACTTTCTGTGCCTGCGTGATTCGGATGCCCTTCTTAGCCGTTCTGGTCCTTACTATCATTGACGCTGGACCGGTCTTTTCCCGCAAAATAGAACATAATACGGAAGTCAAGTCTTCGCTGCTTAATAGGGTTCGGGGAAATTGGGACCGGACCTAATTGACCACTGAAATTTACCAGCTGACAGGCCGTAGGCCTAATTAACGGGTGTAATTTACTGTTATTTACCAACGGGGTCCGGGGCGGAGCCCCGGAGCGGACCGCGTTAATTAACGCTAATTAACCGGTAAAATAGGGCTATTTTACATGTAAATTACAGGCTGGCAAGCTGTACCACACGTCCCAACGGAGCGGTTGTTCCACCGTAACAGCATGAGTATCCTTTGTTACCTTGCTAGCACGTCCCGGCACCGGTGATTTTGGTCCGGTTACGGGGATAGCTCCATTTCTTGTGACACACTCGACTCCCAACACAACGTACGTATTTCTTATCCCCCGAGCTGTTACTATGAACACAGATCTTCGAGACTGATGCTAACAGTGGATGAAGCTTGGCGCCCGCTTGTCTTCCGTCTTGTTCTTCAGGTAGATCGGTCCACTCCGGGTCGGTGAAGTCTGTCGGTATGTGGCTTTCTAGCTTCTTTGGTTTGGGGCCTGGCTGGACTATGCTCGTATGGGACTCATTCATCTTAGCTGCTTCATCCTCGTGGTCTTCTTTGGCTTGATCAATGTTCATTTCATCTATGTCTGGCAACTACGGAGATGGTGAGCAGGTACTTTGCATTTGAGGATTGAACTCGGACTCACTTGCTTTCCGTGGATCTCATTACGAGTCCTGAGGAACGAAGGTCGAGTCTGTACAGGCAAAAATGAGCGCGTGCTGAACCGCGACCTCGTGGGAAAGCAAATGCCGAGAAGTCGTGCGACTTTTTCTGTGTAGTAGTCACTATAAAATTTGAGTCCCGATTCAATGTCCGCTCATAGTGTCGACTACAAACAGACTACAAAACCGATTTTGTAGTCTCCATTTCGCTTTATTGCCTCACTAGTCCTTCATTTTTGATTGCATCCTCCTGAATTTCTCAATATAAGCTCCTGTATATTGAAGATGTGTATCTCAATATTTTCGTGATTTATGAGTGCTTCTATGGTGTTCTGTAGATGCATCTGTCTTCTGCAACAGTATTGACCGTGGGAATATTGCATGAAGTGCTTAGCATGCGGTGGCTGTAGTCTCTTGCCGCGTCGGTTGGGATTCCAGGCTTCTGATTGGTTCCTGGATTACTCCATTATAGGGCTTTAAGCTTTAAGTCCGGTGTAGTCTTAGGTGGTAATGGTCTATCTGCTTTGTTAGTCCGTTCATTGAGTGAGCATGGGATACCAGCAAGAGAATGAATGACGTAGACAGCATGAAAATCTTGCGAGATTTTACACACTGTTTACGTCATTGATCAGTATTTCTGCTCCGAAAAATCGGAAAAATTGCTAAAAATATCAGAAAAATTCGTGCAACCT